>JACCIB010001380.1:0-37267 GCA_018906965.1 Philotrypesis tridentata
AGTGAGAACTGATTCTTTGTTAAAAAATACCCTTTTATTTTTCAGGTTTTTCAGATTATAAAGGAAATAACTTTTTTGTGATTTTGTGATGACAAGTTAGGAGGTTACGCAACTGTCATGTTATAAGGGAAGGAATGCCTGTGAGAAGCTAGTGATGTGAAAAAATGTTTTTCAAGATTTATAATTATTATATAAGTTCAGAAGACAAGTGGTTTCCAAGTTTTTCTCAATTTTAAGAGTGCGAATAAACTAAGTTTCCAGATGTATCGAGACTTTTTTCAAGGGAAAAATGTTTTGTTTTATAAGGTAACGAGAACTTATGAAGGCATACATCTATCATGTTATAGAAGAAAAGAATTTTCTTGGGACGTGAAAAGCTAGTGAAAGTGTTGTGTTTTTTAAGTGTCAAGAAAGTTTTTTGGGTGGTTATGCAACTGTTACAAAATTTTTTACTTTTCCTTTCGTCTCCTGGGAGGTAGACTCTCCGGTTGTGTCTCGAAAGGGATCCTTATGACCAGCTAGTGAAAGTGTTTTATTTTCATCGTTCAAGAATCAAGAAAGTTGTACAGAATTCTCAGTTTATAAGTGCTCATGACAAGCTAGTGAAAGTAGTTTATTATCATTGTTCCAGAATTGAAGAAAATTTTTACAGATTCTTCAAGTGATGTGAAAAATGTTTTGTCAAGATTTATAATTATTATAAAAGTTCAGAAGACAAGTGGTTTCCAAGTTTTTCTCAATTTTAAGAGTGCGAGTAAACTAAGTTTCCAGATGTATCGAGACTTTTTCCAAGGGAAAATGTTTTGTTTTATAAGGTACGAGAACTTATGAAGGCATACATCTATCATGTTATAGAAGAAAAGAATTTTCTTGGGACGTGAAATGCTAGTGAAAGTGTTGTGTTTTTTTAAGTATCAAGAAAGTTTTTTGGGTGATTATGCAACTGTTACAAAATTTTTTACTTTTCCTTTCGTCTCCTGGGAGGTAGACTCTCCGGTTTGTGTCTCGAAAGGGATCCTTATGACCAGCTAGTGAAGTGTTTTATTTTCATCGTCAAGAATCCAAGAAAGTTTGTGCAGAATTCTCAGTTATAATTGCTCATGACAAGCTAGTGAAAGTATTTTATTATCATTGTTCCAGAATTGAAGAAAATTTTTACAGATTCTTCAAGTGATGTGAAAATGTTTTGTCAAGATTTATAATTATTATAAAAGTTCAGAAGACAAGTGGTTTCCAAGTTTTTCTCAATTTTAAGAGTGCGAGTAAACTAAGTTTCCAGATGTATCGAGACTTTTTCCAAGGGAAAAATGTTTTGTTTTATAAGGTAACGAGAACTTATGAAGGCATACATCTATCATGTTATAGAAGAAAAGAATTTTCTTGGGACGTGAAAAGCTAGTGAAAGTGTTGTGTTTTTTAAGTATCAAGAAAGTTTTTTGGGTGGTTATGCAACTGTTACAAAATTTTTACTTTTCCTTTCGTCTCCTGGGAGGTAGACTCTCCGGTTGTGTCTCGAAAGGGATCCTTATGACCAGCTAGTGAAAGTGTTGTGTTTTCATCATTTAAGTATCAAGAAAGTTTGTGCAGAATTCTCAGTTTATAAGTGCTCATGACAAGCTAGTGAAACTATTATATTAACATTGTTCCAGAATTGAAGAAAATTTTTACAGATTCTTCAGATTATATGAGGAAATAAGTATTTTGTGATGTGACAAGCTGGTTAAGTGCGTTTACTATATTCCTCGATTGCTGATCTTCTTGTGAATAATTGTTAACTTTTCCTTTCGTCTCCTGGGAGGTAGACTCTTCGGCTGTGTCTCGAAAGGGATCCTTATGACCAGCTAGTGAAAGTGTTTTATTTTCATCGTTCAAGAATCGAAGAAAATTTTTACAGAATCTTCAGATTATATAAGAAAATAGCTATTTTGCGTTGTGACAAACTAATGAAGTGTTAAGAATATTTATCTTTCATGCTAGAAGTTTGTGCAGTTGTTGAAATGGATATGAATAATTATTAAATTTCCTTTCGTCTCCTGGGAGGTAAACTCTCAGGCTATGTATCGAAAGGAATCCTTATGACCAGCTAGTGAAAGTGTTTTATTTTTATTGTTCAGGAATGGAAGAAAATTTTTATAGAATTTTCAGATTATATAAGGAAATTACTATTATGTGATGTGATAAGCTAGTGAAGTTTTAAGAATATTTATCTTTCATGCTGGAAATTTGTGCAGTGGTTGAAATGGATATGAATAATTATTAACTTTTCCTATCGTCTCCTGGGAGGTAGACTCTCAGGCTATGAATCGAAAGGGATCCTTATGACCAGCTAGTGAGTGTTCTATTTTCATCGTTCAAGAATCGAAGAAAAGATTTATAGAATTTTCAGATTAATAAGGAAATAATTTTCTTGTAATGTGACAAGCTAGTCAAGTGTTACGAATATTCATCTTGCTTTATGAAACAGCAATTTTACACAATAATCAGCATGGATGGATATAATAATTTGGATATTAAATCTAGAATACCTGCACAGCTTAAGTGTTGAGTAAATTAATTTTTTTCTTATAAATAAATAAGAATAATTTTTCAATTTTTTTTCTTCATTTTATTTTTTATTTTCTAATTTTGTGGAGGAACAATGTCTCCTTGAGGAGCATTGTCTCCTTGTACAGCATTATCTGCTGGCACATCTTGTATGGCATCATCGTCCTCTCCCTCATATCTATTGTATTGGCGTCGAGGCCTTTGACGTCTGACCTGGTCAGAACGTGTTTGCTCCACGTTCGACATGGCCATGAAGCTCATAAAATCCGCCAAATTTTTGAGGTTTTGCTGATAGGGGTTCAGCCTCCTTCTTCTAAAGTTTCTTGAACTCCTACCAGCCCTCGTGCCTCTTCTGCCTAAAGGATTCAATTATTATTTATTATTTTTTTTGCTTAAATATATTAAGTATTTTAAATACCAAATAATAAATTGGTCCTGTACCTTGATTGCCATTGTTGTTGTTGTTGCCATTGTTGTTGTTGCCATTGTTGTTGGCTGCACCAGCTCCTGCTGAATTACAAAAATATGTAATTATTAATTTAGTTTTACTGGGTGGCGTATAAAGGCCTATAGAGGGATATGGATCCAAGTCTCCTTTGACTAGCTGGTTTCCAAATCTCAATTATGTGATACATAATAATTTTTATATTTACCATTTACATCAATTTGCATCTGGTTCGGCATTATTATTTTCTGAAAATGAAAAATGAGTTTGAAAGTTTAGTAACAATTTATAACATATATTATGTGTGGATGATTCTCTGACAAATTCTAGCTTTCCAGAAAACGTACAAATACATTTGTTCTGTAGAAAGATATGTTTATTTATGTTTATAAATTAATTTATAACAAGTATTTTGAGACTAAGTTTAAATTGTAAAATAATAACTACCAGACTATGATAGTTTGGATGAATTTTTTACAATAAATAAAAATATTGATTAATTATGTATAAGAAAAGACAAAAGGGCTTATTCTAACAGACATGAATGCATTTTTAAATATTCAATGTATTTTATAACAGCTAAGTTTTATATTATATACTATAGCCTTTTTATTTCATAGTAAGCGCACAATTTGTATTTGGTTTACACTATATAATAGGCGAACAGATGTATTTGGATAGCAGATTAACGATGATTTTAATTTAAAAAAACATGATCTAATCTAAAAAAATTACCAGTATTGATTGTACATTCATGTTAATAGATTTGGCTTACAACGAGAAGTCAA
Organism: Philotrypesis tridentata; assembly: GCA_018906965.1. Classification (NCBI taxonomy): domain Eukaryota; kingdom Metazoa; phylum Arthropoda; class Insecta; order Hymenoptera; family Pteromalidae; genus Philotrypesis; species Philotrypesis tridentata. The sequence goes on from JACCIB010001380.1 coordinate 3,778, forward strand.
CTCTCTGTACTATACACAAGATAATTAGGGAACACATATTACAATAACAGATTATGAAAGATTTTAATTAAAAATCATATGATCTAAAACAAAGTATTACTAGTAATAATAGTAAGCCTGCATTATATTTATAGATTTGTCTAACGAGAGCCAACTCTCTATACTATAAATTTTAGCTGTATTTGGGCACTTCCTACACGCATCATCTAATATTATATTTAATTAATTTAATATTTCTTAACATTTTTACTTATCTATCAGGAAGAGAATATATATAATTATTTTATGAGTAATGCATATATTACTCATTTCATTTTATTTAACAAGCGCATCAAACTCCTTATTCAAAAATATTACTTACAGTAATAAATAAGACTGATTCATTAAAGTCTGCTGTTTATAAATTTCTTTTTACGCCAAGTTCATTGGATCACCTGTAACAGAGAAAGAATAATTTATTTTTAAACAAAGAATCATGTTCTGTTATCATAAATTTAATTTATTTGAAGGTAACTAAAAGATACTTATCTGACAGAGAGAGATCCGTTGATAGTATTTTCATCATAATATGTCATCTTTTCTGTAAATGCATTTTTTTACTTAAAACTTATTGCAGGTTCTAGATTAAACATTAGAGGTTTCTAACGCGATTTAAATAATATAATTTGTCATAAACTCGGAGATCCACGTGAAGGTTATAAACTAGCAGAAACCAACAGTAGATTAGTACTTCAGGTTAAACATAATTATAGTACAAAAGTGAGTTGGCACTAAATTATGGGGATATAGAGATCCCTATAACGAAGCTATGATGCACAGAACAGTAACTGCAATGAGTATCTGGTTAACTCTATGAAGTGTTAGTCTATGGTTGGTTTCTGCTGGTTCACCTCCGCGAGAATCTTCAAGTTTATCATAAATTATATTATTTAAATCGCGTTAAAAACCCCTAAAACTCGTACTACGCGTGTACATCATGGTACATCTATTGAAATAGGACATTATACAAATATCGTTCGCCAAAGTAACCAATGGTTTGAAATAAATGATCAGCTTGTTAAACAAAGAACATGGCCTCGTGGCGCGAAAGATGCCTATTTATTTTTTTAGAAGAAATGACTTAAATTATTAAATTAATTAATATCTTTATCCCGTGTCCATGTACAACGATATGTGTTTGTGTAAATTTATTTTTCCTTGAATGATCTTTATTTTTTCATACTATCTGTATCATGTAAATAATTATGTTAAATAGAGTGAAGTTTAGTGTCAAATTTGTGGATTAGGCCTACAGGGGATACCACAACTTTATTGACATTATCTTTTATAATTTTTCACAATGTTGAAATTCGATTGTAATTTTCTTAAAGTTTACTGAATTATGTGGTTTGCATTAAAAATGGTAATACTTCTATCATAAAGAATCATACGGATTTTAAAAGTAACTTACATAAACTTCTTTTTTTTTATTCATAATATTATAATAAAGATTAAATTGTGAAGGATATGATGTAAACTTGTATAAATATTAAAATGCTACATCACTCATGTTCTGTTGACAATAATATCCACAAGGTACAAAAGAAGTCTCTACGTCTAAAATTATTGTTCATTAATTAGCTGATAATTGCTTTGTTGAAAATACTTTCAAAAAGCAATTATCAAATAATTTATGAACAATAATTTTATACGTACAGACTTCTTTTGATTTATATTTACAAGACAAATATTATGGAACTTCACATAAAAGTTAGTGCCAATAAAGGAAAAAAAAACGCGCCATTCTATTTACCTCGACGGTGGTGTGGAAAAGATAGATATTTCTTTTTTGAATGATAATGATCCAAAAATAACTATTTGCTGTACAGATGGTGTCGAAAAAATAATTATTATCGCAATAATACATAAGCATACACATGTACATTAATTTTTTAAATTTATAACTTCTTCAGTTGATGTTAATCGTTCATTATAATTTAGGTATTATATACCATTTAAAAGTAGTGAAATCTTCCCACCCCCCCCCCCCCAAATAAACCTTTTAAAGGTAAAAGGCTGGCAAGTATAAGGTCGTTTTTTTCTATAAGATTTATCCATCTCCTTTTCTCCTTCCTCCTTCCTCCTTCTCCTTTTCTCCTTCCTCCTTCCTCCTTCACCTTTTCTCCTTCCACACCTTTTCTCCTTCCACACCTTTTCTCCTTCCACACCTTTTCTCCTTCCACACCTTTACACTTTCTCCTTCTTCCTTCCTCCTTCCTTCCTCCTTCTCCTTTTCTCCTTCTTCCTTCCTCCTTCACCTTTTCTCCTTCCACATCTTTACACTTTCTCCTTCTTCCTTCTTCCTTCCTCCTTCCTCCTTCCTCCTTCTCCTTTTCTCCTTCCACATCTTTACACTTTCTCCTTCCTCCTTCTCCTTTTCGCAATTTTTGTAAAAAAAATTGCGTACTACATGATAGAATTTGTTCCTGTTTTTTTTTTAAATGTAGGATCGATATATTGTATCAACAGAATTTAAATCTCATATATAATTGCATATAATCGTCCTAGACATAGATTTTTAATGAAATAAGGATAGCAACACATTTACTGAATTACTAAGTAGAGTAGATTATACATCCGCTCGTTGCTTCCATAAATAAAAGAAAAAGTTTTCATGATGCGAAACAATGTTGTTAAATTACATAATCATATTAGACAAACATGATATTACTACATATTATGGGCACATTTGTCATGTGATAATATCATGTAAGAACATCGTGCGATTCTATTACATGTACAGTTGGGTGCAATTGAAACTTTGAATAATACCATATTGGCACTACGTTCTGCGCATGTTTGTGACCGATTACGCAACGCTCAATTTACCGGAAATATGGTGGCCTAATCTCCCACGGTAAATACGGCGTCATCGTGATCGGTCACCAAACGTCAGATAGAATGCGCAGAACGTGGCAGCAGTCGCATTTATTCAAAGTTTTAATTGTACCCGACTGTGCATTTTCACAGGCTATCCACCTTTTCACATGCTACAATTTCATGTGTTTATTTAAATACATGTATATTTATAATCCTCCCCCTTTTAAATGCTTATTTACTTATTTCAAATTCATTGCTTTTTATAAAAGAACTTGCCAATTTATTTATTGATATCATAACTTTCTTTTGTTGAAATTAAAATTGAAATTTTTATTAAATCGAAGGTATAGGAGAAGTAACACTAAAGAAATGGTAGTCTATCTAACAGGCCCTTAACGTGAAGATGTTTACGCGTTCATATTTTCATAGATAGATAGATTTGAATTTTCACCAATAAGGGTTCGAAATCGAGAGTTCGAAAATTTATATTTAAACGAGTTATTTATTTATTTCAAAGCGGTTGTTTTTTATAAAAAAAACTTGCCAATTTATTTAATGATATCATAACTTTCTTGTGTTAAAATTAAAATTGGAATTTTTGTAAAACGAAGGTATACAGAAATGATGCTAAAGAAATAACAGTATGTCCAACAGACCCTTAACGCGAAGATGCTTACGCGTACATATTATCCTAGATGAGAGTTTCGGATTATTCATCTTAATGTGATTCACTCATTTACGAGGTAAAAGAAGACCTTTTCAAAATTGAAGAAGAATTTTTCCTAACATAATTATTTGTTAAATGATCATAAATATCTTTTTAATCACTGCATTATTAACACGTTTCTTATCGTCCTTCAGTAATTTACCTATTTCTTTAAAGTGTGCATTAAAATTAAATAAAATGATATGTAATGATTAAAAAAAGAAAAAATAAGTTAATAGTTAGACGAGGAGTAAGAGCTGGTAGGAATTTGAGAAAGCAAAAAAGGAGAAGGAGGAAGGAGGAAGGAGAAATTGTACAGATGTGGAAGGAGAAAAGGAGAAGGAGGAAGGAGAAAGTGTAAAGATGTGGAAGGAGAAAAGGAGAAGGAGGAAGGAGGAAGGAGGAAGGAAGAAGGAAGAAGGAGAAAGTGTAAAGATGTGGAAGGAGAAAAAGTGAAGGAGGAAGGAAGAAGGAGAAAAGGAGAAGGAGGAAGGAAGGAGGAAGGAAGAAGGAGAAAGTGTAAAGGTGTGGAAGGAGAAAAGGTGTGGAAGGAGAAAAGGTGAAGGAGGAAGGAGGAAGGAGAAAAGGAGAAGGAGGAAGGAGGAAGGAGAAAAGGAGATGGATAAATCTTATAGAAAAAAACGACCTTATACTTGCCAGCCTTTTACCTTTAAAAGGTTTATTTGTTTATATTTTTTTTAGCATTGATAGTAATATTTTTTGAGATTTTCGTCCCCACCATCGGAAGGGGCGTGATTTGAGCTATAGAAATGTGTCTCACTCGAATTTTTCAGTCCCGAGTTGCAACAGTTACAAACTGAAAGAGCGTGTAGCGCTAGTAGCGTTTTGAGCCAAACGGGTTTATATAATCTAGTATAAGCGATGGATAGTATCAAAAGATTTTAAATTAGATAATGTTTATAATATTTTATTTATATAGGCAATTTAAAAATTTTAATATTTTTTTATTAATTACAGAATAAAAATAAGTTACGGATGTTCAAATTGCAGTGCCGTTAGCTTTTGTAGCTATCTATGTAGAAACATAGGTCTAAGCACCTTTCACAAATTTGAATGCAAAATTACTTCTTTTCTTACGGGTAAGTAAGAATAACATTCATAAAATCTTTGCTTTTTAAATCACCCGGACATTTTCCTCAATGAATCTTCCAATTATTCATTTGCTGCCAAGATATTTAACAAGACAATTTTTCCAATTCCTAGTTTTCAAACGTTCTTATTGTATTTCAATGTTATTCATGATTGCGACAGCAATGGAATAAACCTTAACATTTTTACATCAACTTTTCGGCCCCATCTTCATCAAATATTGCCATAACTTCTGAATAAATAAAACAACCGAATAAATGAGCAACCGTGAAAGATTTGTAAACCTGTCAAGCATGAAAAAAACTTATAATGAGCGCAAAAAAGTGCTTTTAGTATCAGATAAACACTTAAAATTAGCAGTGCAAAAATACTTAAACAGCATATTATAATTTATTTTTATATACAAAATTATTAGTCTTTATTTTGAGTACGTTATTGAGGCATATATATTGTAACGTCTCAGAACGTTATCTGTTAGTTATTTATTTGTTTATGTAAATTCATGATGGCCTTGTTTCAAAATTTTAATTATGTCAATTGTATTTATAAAAACGTAAGTTGCGTTAAATTTGACCACCCCCCCCCCCTCCACAAAAAACCTTTTCAAGGTAAATGGCTGGCAAGTATAAGGTTGTTTCTTTAGGTAAAAATTAAAATTAAATTTCAAACTCTTAATAACATAAAGTTCATTTTCGAACTCTCAATAACCCATATGTGGTCAAAACTGAAAGTGTTTTTTCTATATATCTATTTCATTATGTAAATTTAAATTTCATTTTCAACTCTCGATAACCTTTATATTGCCAAAATCCTAAGTATCTTACTCTGACGGTCATTTCATTATATAAATTAAAGATTTAGATTAGATGATTGAGGCTTTATTGTATACGGTTATTAATACTTCCCTTAACAAAGAGTGATAATAATAGTATTTATAAAACAGTGATTAAGAAGGTATTTATAATTAGTTTAAAAAATAATTATGTTATATGCGTAAAGATCTTTGCGCTAAGGGTCTATTGACAGACTACAATTTCCTTTTTGTCACTTCTCTATCATATACCCATTTTATACATTTCAATTTGAATTTTAACAAAAGAAATTCGTGATATCAATAAATAAATTGGCAAGTTTCTTTATAAAAAGCAATAGTTTTGAAAAAAATAAATGAGCGTTTAGGTGGGGGAAGGAATATCAATGTATATGTATATATATATATATATATATATTATAACGGTCGCATATATAATACGCACGTTATCGCCTCTCCGGGCGTATGCCGTATTACTTGTACCAATACATTTCTTGTTCTAGCGACCACCAGCGGACACTACTCTAGGAGAGAGACAGAGAGAGCGAGTGAGTGCCTATATTAGGCTGATATTTAGAGAGAGAGCACGCGTTTTCCTGCCCGCGACGTTGCCGGTCCATCGATTACGCGTTGCCAAAATGTGACAACGCCGTGTCAAGGACCCGAGCGTCCTCCGGTATCGCGCGCGTACAATTATTCAATTCTCTATAGTATACCCATTTTATAAATTTCAAATTGAATTTTAACAAAAGAAAGTTGTGATATCAATAAATAAATTGGCAAGTTTTTCCTTAAAAAAAATTGTGTTCTACATGATAGAAATTGTTCGTGATTTTTTAAACATGTGAGATAGACTTATTGTATGGAAAATTATTCTTTTTTTTAATGAAGAGGATAATACCTAATAAGTTAATAACAGAATATTTAAATCTCATAATCAATTATAAATGATCGTCCTGTAAACATGTTACATTTTTATGGAGTAAGAATAACAACACATTTACTGTATCACTGACTAGAATATAGTGTACATCCGCTTGGTGCTTCCACAAGTGACAACAGAAAATGGAAATAATAAAAATTAATTAATTTTATAATTCTGATTTTTTATGAAGCGAAACAATCTTGTTATATTACATTATAAATTCGGACAAACATATGATGTTACCACCTATTATTTGCTCCTTTATCATGTCATCAAATTATTGAACATCATTTTTTATGAAAATGATTACATGAATGAACTTATATTTTTGTATTATTAAACTTTAATTATTATGATAAGTAATATACAAAATCGAAATAAAAAACTTACTGCCGCTCTATTCCAATTGCTGGTCTAAACTTAATTCATAGATATGCCAGCTATTTAGTAGTCTAGTAATAAATAGAATCAGTTAGGCCGATAGAATATTTCAAACACACAGCAAACTTTTTGTTTTGCAATACATTACTAAATGACTCTACTCATATAGCACCCAACACTCTGGGAATATTGCTGGAATGTTGCTTTGGTAAGTAAAGTAGGATAAGTTATGTTGCGGGAGGGTTACGTAACCAGCAGGCCACGGTCAGGCAACATTGCTGCGAAGGGAAATGTCCGTTTTAACATTACGTCGATTCGATCGATATTCCGTACACATCCGTGGAAAGTAATGTTATAGTAATATTGTAGTAAGCTTATTCAACATTCCCAGAACATTAATATATTATAACTTTTTTTTTAATAAAAAATATCGGTTTTTTGTAATAATACAGTAATATTGCAGGAGTATTGCAAAATGCTACCGCAACATTGCCGGAATATTGAAAAGTTGGCCGGTCCGAAACTGCTGGCCACGCACTACATTCTAGTAATATTGTGGTAAGGTTACATAATCCTCGAAGAATATTAATATTGCAGTAATATTGCAGTATTATTACAAATTGCTACGATAACATTACTAGAAAATTTCAAAGTTATTAGATTCGAAATATCTGGTGGTTGTGATTATATTGTAATAATATTATTATTATGTTTCGCAATTCTGTAAGATTAATAACTTATTCTAGAATGTTTTTTTGGGTTTTCATATTAAAATTTCTATTCTATGAATTATTTTAATAATATTGTAATAAAGTTGCGAAATTTTTGTCGCAAGGTTATTTTAATTTTGGCTGATGTGAAGAGCTTTACCCCTAATTACATTGTGATAGACTTGCATAACGTTTATAGAATCATAATATATAGTTGAGCTATAATATATAGCTGAATTTCTTTTCGATTTTCCCAGAATAATTTCTATCTTATGTAATATATTAATAAGAATTATTAGAATATACCGAATAAGTAAGTTGCCTATTTTACCACGGTAATGATTGAAATTCTTGCAATTGGATAAAATGAACGCTTCTCTTTTTCTTGTAAAGTAAATCATGTATAATTATTTCTCTGCCCACCCCTGTACATATTAATGCCTAATATTAATGCCCTGTACATATTAATACATATCGATTCTCTGGTAAGGCGAGTAGCAATTGCATGATTGCACGAGTGCAGCGGCCTAAGACGCTTTTAATGCAAAAATAATAGCTATTACTCCACGAGGAGTATCGACACAGGATCAGGACAGTCCGCGCCATTCGGCACTTATCAAATGTTAGCAGAATATGACAGAAAATTTTTAAAATTAGCCTATGTGTAGAATTTTCGCCCTAATTATAATCGCTAGTAGGCTTGCAAACAGGATAATTACAATAATGATATATGCTAAATTATACTGTTTGGATTTCATAGAAGATCTTCTTTCTCTATGGAATAATGCAATAATATTTGAATAAGATTGCAAAGTGTTATTAGAAGACTTTGAAGTTGCTTTAGGCGAAAAATCTTACCCTCAATTAAATTGTTGTAATTTTGTAGTATGTTTCCAGAACCTTATCAGTATCATAACGTATTTTGTATATTTCTTTAATTGGTTTTCAGAGATTAATAGGTCATACGATATGGTATTAATGTCTGTATAATCTTTATGGTAATAATGTGTTAATACTTTATTAATATTGTTATATTTTTCGGAAGGGGAGGAAGATAACGAGTGTGGTCTAAAAAGGTTTAACCGGCTAGTGGTTTCGTTACAGAAACAGACGAGTCAGCTGGTCGTAGCCTGATTCAAGCGCCGTACGACTGTTAATCGTCGAGGATCACATAATACCGCGAGACCTGAAATCTCCAGAGATCTTGGCGAGAGACACTCAACATGGTGCGTGCATAATACATAAACGCCTAGTCTCACGTAATACAGATGCATCATCTATGATTTCGTCCGAGTCGGGAGACAAATGTTTAATATGATCGTATTTGCTTATGCGTTCTCTATCGCGGTAGGATTTTCGACGTAAAAGTGCGTCGTACAGCCGCAAAGACGTTGGAGAGAATGACAGGACATCGTTGTGTGCGGTTTACGATCATCGGTAGCTGTACCGGAATCCGCGTGGGCAGAACAATATCGAAAGATGGCTGTGCTGTTGGCATCCCGTTGACAATAGGTTTTGTGGTCTGTTGTAAGCATTTCTTTCGCTATCGTCGATAGCGAAGTTGCCGATATTTTTTAGACCACCCCAGCTCACCGGAGGGCATACGCACTTCACACTACCGCAACGCTCAGGACGGGCATTCGAAGTATACAATTAATGTGGCTCACAGTCCCTTAATCCGATCCGAGGACTAGGTGAACCGGATCGTTTTAGACAGTTTAGAGTTTAGAGACAGTCGCCCCAAACTAGGAGCCCAAGAGGCGTTTGGGATGGTTCAGCCGGTCATATAAAGTAACTACGAGCAGGCGTTTGCCACATATTTCACTGGGGATCACGAGCCTTAGAGAAAGAGAGAGAGAGACCCACTGCTAACTTGATTTCCTAGTCGTTCCGCGATAACTCTTCGTATTTTAAATCGGTGCTGCGCGTAGTAGCGCGTTCAGGTAAGATTGCCTAATTTTTCTAGAACCATGATTTTTCTGGAACCTGTTTCTTCTCGGTTTCAGAAAATAATATAGTAAACTGTTATGAGAATGTTAATAAAGTATTTGAAAATTGTCTTCTACTGGAAAGCTTCTTCCTATTGTATTGTCGTAAAACTGTAGTAATCATAATATTTTTCGAAATTTTGCTTTTCTCTTTTTCAGAAGACAAATAATATTGCGATAAGAATTCTATATATTATAAGAAGTTTAATTAACTATTTAAAAAGTGTTCGCTGCGATCTTTATTATGTTATTGTATAATTTTATAGTATATATTACTTTCTGGAATCTTTTTTCAATCATCATAGAAAATTACTTACGGAAAAAATACTATAATACAATTTTTGTTGTATATATTTATATATAATATTAATATTATAATATATTTTAATATACTATATCAGAAAAATGGTTCCCTCAATAGTATTGCAGTAGTATTGTAAGATATTGTTGAAATGATTAGCAATATTACTAGAATGTAGTGCATGACCAGCAGTTTCAGACCGGCCAACTTTTCAAGATGCCGGCAATGTTGCGGTAGCATTTTGCAATACTCCTGCAATATTACTGTAATATTGCCTTCGGATGAAATTTTTCTGCAAAACTCAAAAAAAAAATTCCAGAATATATTAATATTCTTGGAGGGTTATGTAACCTTACCACAATATTACTAGAATGTAGCGCGTGGCCAGCAGTTTCGGACCGGCCAACTTTTCAATATTCCGGCAATGTTGCGATAGCATTTTGCAATACTCCTGCAATATTACTGTAACATTGCCTTCGGATGAAATTTTTCTGCAAAACTCAAAAAAAAAATTCCAGAAAATATTAATATTCTTGGAGGGTTATGTAACCTTACCACAATATTACTAGAATGTAGCGCGTGGCCAGCAGTTTCGGACCGGCCAACTTTTCAATATTCCGGCAATGTTGTATTACAAATAACCGATATTTTTTATTAAAAAAAAAAATTATAATATATTAATGTTCTGGGAATGTTGAATAAGCTTACTACAATATTACTATAACATTACTTTCCACGGATGGGTACGGAATATCGATCGAATCGACGTAATGTTAAAACGGACATTTCCCTTCGCAGCAATGTTACCTGACCGTGGCCTGCTGGTTACGTAACCTTCCCGCAACATAACTTATCCTACTTTATTTACCAAAGCAACATTCCAGCAATATTCCCAGAGTGCTGGGTGCTATATGGGTAATTATATTACGAAAAGAAATAATGCAAAAATAAAAAACTTACGCTTGCTCTATTCCAATTGCTGGTCTAAACTTAATAGATATTCCAGCTATTTTCCTAGTTTGTTAATCAACATAAAGAATGAGGCCGATTGATAATATTAGACACACACAGGAACTTTTTTGTTTTTCAATATTCCCTCCAAGTATATAACCTCACATGAGAAATAATAAAAATCTGAAAAAATAAAATAACATTTAAACAAAGAACAAGTTCGTAAAATTCGATATATATTGCAAGGGGTTCTCAGCCGGAGGAGGTCTGTTGACGTGCTCGTGGGTAGCTGCATAGGCTTCTCCCTGTGGTGCAGTCCGTCAACGTTGCAGACTCCTCGTTGCGGGACTGGGTGGCGTAAATTTCAATAATGACTTTAGATTTTTAATAACTCATGCATTAATTAAATTAACTAACTAGCATGCAAGTAGTTAGATTGCAAAGCAGTATAAAAGCAAGTTCGGGCATATAAGCCAAATTAAAGAAAGCAACAAAAGAAAAAGCCAGAGCCAGGTCTCCCGATTCTGTAATAACTTAAGTAAGATAGTGGTAGGACTCGAGGTACTCAGAGGTTACAAAGCGCAAAATCAAACAGATACACCCATGATATACTGTAATGTATAATTGTTTATTTAGTGATCCTTAGTTTACAATTTACCGCCTTAATAATAATTTTGTTTACTACAGAAAACGTTGTGAGCTTATTCTATTCTTAAGGAGTCGATTTGACTCAATCCGTATCGTCGCGGAGGTACAAAAATTTAACGCATACGCGTGTCAAGCTAAATTGCGCGAGCTATGGACCTAAGGGTCCTAGATACGGGGATAGAGGCGTGTTGCCTTACGGATGAAAAAAGGATGGATGAATGCATCGGGGACATCAGGCGTCCACCTGAGTGCAGCCGCTTTTCACGGTACCACCCTGCATTGGAATATTAAAAAAAGGATGGGAGGGCTGCTCCCAAAGACGTACCCACCAGCATAAGCCGGAGTCATCGTCTAGACTAAAAGGGAAGGATAGGTGACTCCAACCAAAGGTATTTACCAGAGAGGTGAGGAAAGTTGAAGTGCTTTATCACGGCTCCGGCGGGCCTATTTATACCGGAAATTGCGATGTCCGGGCGCGGGGGCAAGACTCCTTCCACCGAAAGAATCTCAGAGACGCCGTTACATTTGCCACGGGTTAAACTTGCGTCGCAGAAAAGAAAGGGGGTGATCTGCGCGCTGGATGAAAACAGTATCAAACGTATGTTAATTCCGCGCTGGAAAGAGAAAATTCGTAAGAAGGGACGACACGCCTTTTTCACACGGACAGAAAAACTCTCGAACGCGAACATACAAAGGCACCCCACCACGCGTACGATCAAAATTTGATTCGGTCCCCACGAATCGTCTAACGCGTGATTAGTCGCGAGTATAAACAGGAGCGTAGCGAGAGAGCGGGCCAAGCGCATGGCCGTACCATGCAGCAGCGTGTGAGGATTTGTGGCTGAGAGCCCCGTGCATCCTTGCAATATATATATATATGATATATTTATATGTAATATGAATCGAAAAACTTATTGTTTCTTTAGGTAAAAATTAAAAATAAATTTCAAACTCTTAATAACATAAAGTTAATTTCCGAACTCTCAATAACCCATATGTGGTCAAAACTGAAAGTGTTTTTTCTATATATCAATTTCATTATGTAAATTTAAATGTCATTTTCAACTCTCGATAACCTTTATATAGCCAAAATCCTAAGTATCTTACTCTGACGGTCATTTCATTATATAAATTAAAGATTTAGATTAGATCATTGAGTCTTTATTGTATACGGTTATTAATACTTCCCTTACTAAAGAGTGATAATAATAGTGTTTATAAAACAGTGATTAAGGGGTTATGCCTGAGTTAGAATCTTGAAAAAATCGATTTTTTTTTTATTGACTTTTTTTATAGGAAATTGTCCGTAGAATACGATGCTGAAGTCCCTTTTGTCCAAAAAAAATTTGGCTCAAAGCTACGGACCAAAAACGGAAAGCATGCAAATAGCTTTTTTTTAAAAAAAACTGTAATTTCCGCGTTTTTATTTTTTAGTGCTATATAAGTGAACATGATTTTTTCGCACTTTTAACGCTTCTAATATATGATATATATATGATATTTGTATGTAAAATACAATAAAAATATTTATTTTTCAATAAATAATGTTAAAAAGATATTGATAATAAAAAATTAAAAAATTAAAAAATTCTTGTATTTACTCTTTTTTGTTTATTTATATTGAACATTTATAAAAAAAAACATGTGCTTATATATCGTGCTTTGTAAAACATCAAAAAGGCACAAGTATTCACTAACAAATAAAGTTTTGAATATCGCGAATTTTGAATTTCGCGCTTACCGACCGGGCGGTCTGATGCTTGTTCGAAAAGGCTATTTGTCTATATATCTGTTTTACCATACAGTTCAGTAGCAATACCACTTGCTTTGAATGTATACTTTTTTCTGCTTTGCTCAATATTATTAAATAATTAATTTTATAATATTGATAGCAAAAAAGTACAGGTAAAAGTGTAAAGTGGTGTTCAAAATGAATCCAGACAAGAGAAACAGAGTACCAGGATCATCAGATAAAAAAGGAATATTTGGAAGAAGAAAGAGAAGAGCTCATGTTTTTCAACGCAAACAACAAAAGGAAGTTTCAGGATCAGGATCAGGATCAGGACCAACATCTTTACAACCAGGACGAGCCACAGCAACCACTTCAGGACCTACGCCTGATACGCATCCACCTTCAACATCCAGGGCACGGAGTCCAAGACCTGCTGCGCAAGCTCTACCAGGTACTTCAACACCATTTACACAGCCAGAAATTACTGTGTCTAGGTCTGGGCAAAAATTAAAATCTAAATATTTAGAACCTAGTGCGGTTCAAAATAGAATTTTCGACATTTCATTGCTTCTGCCAGGATTACAGCAATTTCTGGCCTGTTAAGCTTGTGGTGGATGCGTTAGATTTGCAGAACTTGATGTACGAGGTCTTGGTAGCAAACTATCCATCACCTGTACTTCATGTAATGCAGTTGCTTTCATCGACTCCTGCAGAAAAATAAGGAAACAGAGTAATGCTTACGAAGCGAACAGACGAGCAGTTCTAGCCATGAGAAGTCTTGGTCATGGACACGCTGGTTTGAGCACTTTATGCGGAGTAACGGATTTTTCTACTCCAATCTCCCATAGTAATTTTAATAAAATCAATCAAGACTTGAACAATGCAAGCAAAAGTATAGCTCAGAAGTCGATGCGAGCTGCTATGCAGGAAGATTGCAGTGGTATAGATCAAGAAGATGACCAGCAAACGAGAGTTGGAGTCCACCCTAGAAGCACGTCAAGCCAGAAGGAGAAGAAGCCATCAGGATGAAGACTTCTACAGAGCTGGAGCATATTGAATGCATCTACACATTACACAAAAAAACTCACACACCATACACAACCTCACATATAAACATAAATGCATTTCACTCCAAAACACTCGAAACAAAATCACAATTTTTTCCTTTCTTCTCATTTTTTTTTTCATGTTTTTTTTCATCTTTTTTTATTGTTTTTTAAATTTTAAATTCAAACACTTTTGACATACACAAACAGCTTCAGCTTTGTAGCAGTCTGTAGCTGAATGGAATGTAGGTCACAGAATGCAAGCTAAACAGCTGATTAGAGCTGTCTGCTTGCTTTCTGCTTCCTTACCATCAGGCTCATCTGGATTTTTTCTAACCTGAATCTTGGCACACAATGGCAGTGCTGCTCTTTTTTTCATAAGATGTAAGTATATAAACTTATTTTTTAACAATAAAAACATTTTCATAGGTTAATTATAAAAATGTTTGAAAATGAGAAAAATTACTTTTTATTTTAATTTTTCATTTTGCCTTTTTCAGAGGACTGGACACGAGTACAATTTTTAGATCATGCCCAAACCGTACAAAGATGACCAGGACATCCCTATTATTCATTTAAAAAAGGTCCAGGTGTGGAAAAAAATTGTAAGTACATTTTATATAATTAAATGTTACGTAAAACTTTAAATGCTGTTTTCTCAAATTTTGAATTTTTATGATTTTAGGTCAGTTACCGCAGGATTTCTCAGGATCCATAACTCCAATTAGGCTGAAATTTTTTATACAGCTCCAGGAAACCCTTCTTCACAGCCTAAGCGGAGCCAAATTGGCCAAGATAAGTTAAAAGTGAATGTTACGTATGTAAACATACGTAACATTCACTATAATTACTTATATTATAACTTATTTGTTACTAATTATTGAAAATTTGTATTTTTCAGAAAAGTCTTTCGCTCATGCTGAGGAGAGGCACATTTAGAAGAAATTCCATCCAGTTTGGCTTGGATTCATCACCCGGATGATGAGAAATCATGCGGTAAAGGAGAAAAAGTACTGAAATTTAGTGCTTCACACATGGGATTGTTTAAGCAGTAAGTATAGATATATCATATTCTAAAAATATGCAAAATTACAATAAATATGTAGATTTGAACTACCAAAAAGATATTTTATGATACTACTTATGTATAATTTTTTATTGCCTATTAACTGATTATTTATTTTTTTCAGGTTTAACTCAGGCATAACCCCTTAAGAAGGTATTTATAATTAGTTTAAAAAATAATTATGTTATATGCGTAAAGATCTTTGCGCTAAGTGTCTATTGGACAGAATACCATTTCCTTTGGGTCAATTCTCTATAATATACCGATTTTATAAATTTCAATTTTAATTTTAACAAAAGAAAGTTGTGATATCAATAAATAAATTAACAAGTTTCTTTATAAAAAGCAATAGTTTTGAAAAAAATAAATGAGCGTTTAGGTGGGGGAAGGAATATCAATGTATGTATATATATATATATATATATTAGGGTGACACAATAATGCACGTGAGTGCTGAATCCCGTTTCCCATTTGCCTAACCGATAGTCTAGAAGTCGACGAGGCCGACCGAGTTATAGATCTATCTAAAGAAAAAAGGGAGGGCAATGTTATAACCAGCGCGATTCGAGATGTTCGAATCGCGCATAGCAACCGCTGCAACTTCGCGGTTGTTATTGTATTTGTTTATCAATCTAGTCCTGACAGCTGTTTAGCATAGACGTGTTATATTCATACGAGTTAATAAAACCTTTAAGTAGTTCCTTTCTCTAATAAGGCGTGTATTTATTAATTCCCCGGCCTGATCATAACATTTTGGGGGCTCGTCCGCAAGTGAACGTATTACCCAGTGAATGAAGTTAAGATCGGGCACGATGACCTTAACCCGTACACAGCCTCCTTCCCCGCCCCTCATCACAGTTTCTGAGACTTCACAAGCTGATGCGCTTCCGCCACCTACTCACACATCACCAACGGTGGAACAACCTTCACTCGCTGATGAAAATACCCAACTTCGACAACAACTCCGGTTTGCCGAATCTACACTTGAAGAGTGCACATTGGAGGTTACCCGCATATCAAAAGAACTCTGCATTCATGAATCAGAGCTTCTTCAAGAACGACACCTCCGTGAAGAAGAAGTCAAGAAGATCGAAGCTAAGTATTCTTCTCTTCTTACTGAGTCAACCGCAGAAATTTCTAGGCTTAATTCTCTCCACAGAAAAGCATTAGCCGAAATCGATCGACTCACGTCTTCTTCATCTAATCGTCGCGAATTATTTCCCGGACCTGGCTCTTCACCATCAACTGCCGACAACTCCCGATTACTGCTCGTCAACAGAACTCTACTCACGGATAACGAATCTCTTCGCCAGCAGTTACGAGAGCTAAGTTCTTCATCCAATCCTAACACAAACACAAACACTTTCACTAACAATCTAGGTTATAATCATAAGTTCGACCATTACGATGGATCAACACCTCTTCGAGAATATTTAATTCAATTTCAGGTTATGGCTAGAATTAACAATTGGTCTCCAGAAACTAAAATGGTTACTCTTATTTGCGGAAATTTTCGTTAATGAAATTATGTGTCGTTATGGAGTCCCGTTAGAAATTAACACAGATTAGGGTACAAATTTTGATTCTCGCTTAGTGAAAGAATTAGCAGTTTTACTAGGAGTTAAGAAAACTAGAACTTCACCTCTACATCCTCAAGCAAATGGTCAGGTAGAACGTCAACATCAAACACTTTTACAATACCTTACAAAACATGTACACGACACTCAAAAAGATTGGGACCGTTGGGTATCTCGCTTTTTGTTAGCTTACAGATCCTGAGAACACACAACAACCGGAGCTACACCAGCAGAAATGTACACCGGCTTCGATCTCCGACTTCCTTTGGACTTAATTCGAGGGTGTACACCAACAGGAATCTTGGTTGAAGAGGATGAAAATTATGTACACCAACTGCAAAGGAAACTTCACTTACTACATCACCTGGCTCGAGACAAAATATCCCTTCAATCTGAAAGAACAAAATCTTAGTACGACCAACGGGCTCGCAACGTCGAATACACCCCTGGACAGAAAATTTGGTTCTTCAACCCTCAAAGACCCAAAGGCAAAGCACCCAAACTGCAATCGAATTGGGTTGGTCCTTGGGAAGTCGTCAAGAAGATCAACGACGTGGTTTACTGTATTCGTCGTTCCCCAAGACATAAGTCCAAGATTGTTCACATCAATAGTCTTGGCACCTTTTCCGAGAGACACCCCGACTTGGCTGCTGACTGCCCTGCTCATGGTTATAGAGGTGAAGGTGATGAGCGTGAAGGTGAATACCGGAGCAGAGACTTGAGAAGGGTACCATGGCTTGTCATCCCCCCCCCCCCACTCATGTCTGAAGATCACTCTTAACAAACCGTGAAGAAATGAGACGAAAGAGAAAAGGAATAAGAACGGAAGAATAATGTATAAATTGAAGCTTGGACAGTCAGAGAAAAGATTGGATCGCATGGTTTTTCAAGATGGGAATATTCCTTTTCAAGAGACGGGTCCAATTCTATTCCTGTAAGTGATGATTGGAATTGACCTGTAAGCATGGCTCGGTAACTTGATGCCCGGCGTGGATCAAGGTAGAGGATGTTGGTGATTCCTGTAAGTCATCATTGGAATTTAGAAGAGGATCAACCAGATTAAAAGGAAATTCGGTGAATGTGGTTACTTGGACGAAGATTAACAGATTGTGGTTACTAGAATGAGATGAGACCGAATGAGCATCCTTGAAGGAAGTTCGAATGGAAAGCTAATACAGAAAGAAGACTTAAGATTGTCGGGACGACAATCTAAAGAAAAAAGGGAGGGCAATGTTATAACATCTCGACTCGCGCATAGCAACCGCTGCAACTTCGCGGTTGTTATTGTATTTGTTTATCAGTCTAGTCCTGACAGCTGTTTAGCATAGACGTGTTATATTCATACGAGTTAATAAAGCCTTTAAGTAGTTCCTTTCTCTAATAAGGCGTGTATTTATTAATTCCCCGGCCCTATCATAACAATATGTATCTAGGGGCGCGGTAGCGCCACGATGGCAAGTATAAGGTACGTGAGTACGTACGCCGCCGTCGGGCGCTAGCCAGACCCTATATACATCTCATAGACATTGTTGGAAACTCGACTTACGGTTTTCTTCACTTTGACAGTATTATTTGTCACATAGAAATACTCAAACGAAAGCTTGAGAAACTAACAAAATCACATCAGGGTCACATTTTCTGAAAATGCTTCTATCAACAGATATTGTAAAGTGAAAGTTCGAGCCCCTCGATTCTCATCAAGAGAGGAGAATGAAAACTGAACAATTCTTCCGGTTACGTCAGCCCTACGTATTTCCGTAATAATACATAGCACACCATGCATCAATATAGATCTACTTGTACATGCTGAGCAGATGCAGACGATGTTTCATGGTGAAACATTGTTTATGTTCATAATAATCAACGTAAATATTTTAATTAATAATTTAACATATTATTATAAAATATTGTGATAGTGCGAAATATATCATAAGTTTAATATTTTAAAACAGTGTCATTTAAAAACAGTGAGAAATAAGTCAATTTCGTTCATAATGATCGACATGATTAATAGTGTATAATTAGATTAGATAAGTATTTATAGTTATGATTGTGATTTATTAATATACAATATAAATCAAGGTTTCGTGAACTGATACTTTGTTTAAATGTTCTCTTTTCTTTTTCAGATACTTTTGGGAGGTTATATTGCCATTGAAAAAAGTTATAAATATTGAATTATAAATATTTATGATTTGCAGTATTTACTATGCTGTGAAGTAAGAATATTTATTAAGTTAGCAGAATATCTGGTGCAAGCGGAAGATTTTTATTTTGATAATAAGTAATTCATCTACTAGTGTGAAGGATTGTTTTTTATGGAGGATCGTCTCCTTATGGAGGACTATCCACCTCTTGCTGTGAATTATAGACTTTTTCTCTATCCAGATCGGATGGAATGTACCATAAAAAAGTGTTAAAAAGTGAACTTATTATAAGTTGTATACAGAAAGTGATTGTGTTATTTTAAACGAGAATAAAATTATGAAAAGTATTATCCAAACAATTATTATGTGAAGTTGAAAAAAGTGCTAAAAAGTAAATGTCTAAAATTAAAATTATAATATTGAAACTTTTGAAAAACCAAATACAGCTGTCGAGGTAAACTGTTAAACTTTCATTCATAAATAGCATAATCTTTTTTTGCTACTTACGAAGAATAGTGATAGTGTCTTTTTATATTCAAAATGTTGATATGTTCACAAGATTAAATTGAAAGATAGTTCAAGTTTAATAGATTACAGCGTAACTCAGCATAGTGATTAGTGATATAAATTCTAAATTAAAGCTACGTGTGAGGATTGTTTCGAATGCAATCTATTACTAAATGATTTTTAGTGTTGTATTGGTGATAATTTGTGTATTAAATTATTTGAACAGGTTATGCCGTTTAATCTGTATATTATAATAATAATACCTGTAAACTTTGTGAAAATAAGGAAAAATGTGAGACTCGTGGTTTGAAGCCCAGCTATCTTAATACTTAGACGGACATTCAGTTGAAATAATAAGGAAAAATGTGAGACTCGTGGTTTGAAGCCCAGCTATCTTAATACTTAGACGGACATTTAGTTGAAAAAATAAGGAAAATTGTGAGACTCGTGGTCTGAAGCCCAGCTATCAATATACTTAGACGGACATTTAGTTGAAAAAATATGTATGCAGAAAGTGATTGTGTTATTTTAAACGAGAATAAACTTATGAAAAGTATTATCCAAACAATTATTATGTGAAGTTGAAAAAAGTGCTAAAAATAAATGTCTAAAATTATATACAATACATGAAAGATTCATGAACTGATTCTTTGTTAAATCCTTTTATTATATAATATCCTTTTATTTTTCAGGTTTTTTTACTATTAGATTATATAAAGAAATAACTATTCTGTGATGTGGCAGCTAGTAAAGTGTTAAGAATTCATCTTTCAAGAAAGTTTACGTTGTTGAAGTGAATATGTAACTTTTTCTATCGTTTCCTGGGTTCACCTTTCAAGCAAGTTTCTATATTCTTGAAGTGGATGTGTAATTTTTTCTATTGTCTCCTGGGAGGTAGACTCTCAGGCTATTCGTCAAAAGGGATCCTGATGAGAAGCTAGTGAAAGTGTTGTATTTTCATTATCCAAGAATCAAAGAAAATTTATACAGAATTTCCAGTTTATATAATTTTCTTGTGATGTGACAAGTTGGTTAAGTGTTAGGATTATATTCGAAGCTAGTGAAGTGTCAAGAATATGCATCGCTCATGCATTAAAGTTTCTAAGTTGTTTAAGTGTATATGAATAGTTCATAACTTTTCCTATCGTCTCCTGGGAGGTAGACTCTCAGGCTGTTCGTCGAAAGGGATTCTTATGAATAGCTAGTGAAAGTGTTTTATTTCGTTGGATTTTAGAGATTATTCAGTTTATATAATAGAGAATATTCTTGCTTGATGCAATAGTAATGTTTTATACAATAATCAGCATGTGTATATTATATACTTACTCCATCGATTTCATGGCTTTAGGGTCTAAATTGTCAGGTGCATAACCATAAAAATCAAAACTATAAGTTCTTAGATAAACTCAATTATATTGTTTTAGCATGTTAAAACAAGCTTTTATAGCTATAACAGATTTTAAATCAGGCGAAGACCGAAATATTCAAAATGTAGCTTACTTATTTCAATTATATTCTTTGCTCTCATTTCTATATGTAGTCATTATTATAGTAGTGATTAAAATCTATGGATATTTTACATACACTTTTTAGTACCTTAATACAGTAGTTATTATATATAAGCTCTGGTCTTTGTAAACATGTATTTTTTGCAGATATTTATTCCATTTTTAATGGGACCAAATGGACGTTGATATTATATATATATTTTATACTTTCTTTGATGTTATGGTTCAGCAGTAAATTCAGTATATATAAATTTTATGGCTGTGATGAATAAATATTTAACGATGAAAGTAAATTAGGTTATCAGCTATAATACATAGTGTAAATAATAATAGAAAACATTGAACGTAATTCAACACAGTGTACCAAGATAAAAGACGTTGAAAGATTCACAGTTTGCACTTCCAACGCCTTTTTCACATATCCCAAACTCAATATAAATAGTTTAACGTACCACAGAGTAGTTTAGCATAGGAGTCTGTCAAATAACAAAACAAGCAAATAGTTAACTTAATAGATAGGCACCCCAAAAGCATTATTAATATCCCATATTGGACCCACGAATAAAACTTTCAAACTATAATTTAAAAAAATTAAAGCAACGCACTTGCACGAAGCATTGAGTTCATAAGTATTCCTCTATTCATGCACAAACAAAACTTGGTCGGCAAAAGTCATTATCAATTCCATAGGCAATAAAACAAATAATTAAGCCAACATACAAACTAAATTCAATGTGCACAATTATTGAGACCCACTATTTACACATCAAAACTTAGTCGAACCCAGGTAGAGCAATCTGAAAGAGATGGCCTTTGCTCCAAAAGACGAACTCAATCAGATAGGTCTGACATAAACATACACCAATAAGTCCATTCAAATCCAGGGAAACAGAGCCAAACAACACAAAACACTTTAACATAAATTAAATTATTATGTGAATTATCATATACATTATGTGAATTATATTATCATGTGAATTATTATTAAATTATTATGTGTAGGAAAAAAAGTGAAAATAACTATACCATTTTTTGCTTGTTCTCGACAAATCACACTTGAGATCCACAAATTCACACAATAATTATTGAAAAACACCATAGTGATTTACACTTATTCACACATATACATAATTTAAAAACTACAAAAAGTCAAAAGCACTGGTCAAGTCATGTAAATTAATTAAATATGTTTATTAAAACACTCTACAACACTGTTGTACTTCTCACTACAAAAAACTTTAGCGAAAACTTGTGCACTAGCTTCGGCATGCCATTCCAGGGGAGACGTCAAAATCTTCTTAAGACGTAACACACAAATTTCGAAGCAGCATTGACCCAGTGACCTGAAAACAAAAAGACAAAATTCTTTTAACAAAGCACCGGTGCTTTAAATCAACAGAAAGTCTCAATAATTTAAATAAAAAAAAATAACTGATCTGACTCCAAACAGCAATGATCGACCAAGGGAAAGCACAAGTTTCCCATCACCACAGTGTACAAGTCCCAAAAGAAATCACTCCTCGGAGTAGCTGACCATCCATAGTTGCTCCTGAGTACGAGTTTCGATCCCGTAGCAACAATTTTAAAATACTTTAGCAGCGACAAAGTTAATCAGGCGAGAGGTTAGATACTGACGGTATAGCAGACGTAACGTCGATAACCCCAGGACTACAGAGCGACTTACCGACGCCACAGACTGAGCACGCGCGCACACTTTTAGAACTAGGGCGCTAGTGACAAATACTAGTACCACTGCCGCGGCCATCTTCAGTGAGCATATACACATTAATTTTTAAATTTATAACTTATTCAGTTGATGTTAACTATTCTTTGTAATTTAGGTATTACATACTTTTTAAAAGTAGTGAAATCTCCCCCCCCCCCCCAAAAAACCTAGTCAAGGTAAAAGGCTGGCAAGTATAAGGTCGTTTCTTCATGAAAAACTTGAAGATTAATTTTGCAACTCTTGATATCTCAATGTCACAAAAATTCTAAGTGTTTTCTCTATCTATACAGTTATTTCATTATATTAATCAAAGTTAATTTTTAAACTCTCGATATCCCTTATGTGGTGAAAATTCAGAGTGCTTATTCTAAAAGTCTATTTTCATTATGTAAATTAAAGTCAAACTTTCAATAATAATGTAAATATTATTCTAGCAGGTTTATTGTGTACGTTTATTACTTTTCCCTTAGTAAAGGTTGATAAGAAATGTGATTATAATGCAATGATTAAAAAGGTATTTCTAATTAGTTCAACAAATAATTATGTTAATATATGTGTCTTCTTTTACCTCGTAAATGAGTGAATCACAGACACTGAAAGAACATGATGCTTATACATGAAGCTGAATAACTTGAAATTTTCATCTATCTATATCAATATGAATGCGTAAACATCTTTGCTTGAAGGATCTGTTGGACAGACTACCATTTCTTTAGTGTTTCTTCTCTATATCTTCGATTTTACATAAATTTCAATTTTAATATAGCAAAAGAAAGTTATGATATCAATAAAGAAATTGGCAAGTTTTTGTTATAAGAAGCAATTGAGTTGATATAAATAAATAATTGTTTAAATCCGAGAAGGATTATAAATATATATGTATTCATCATTATAAACACTCGACCAAATTGTGACATGTGAAAAGGTGGATAGCCTGTGAAAAGATACTGTCGGTAGAATTGTGGTAATAACTGCGATTGCCGCCACGTCCTGCGCATTCCAGCTGACGTTTAATGACTGATCACTCTTACGCCATATTTAGTGTGGGAGGTTATGTCACCGTACTTTCGGTAAATAGAGCGTTCCGTGACCGGTCACAAACTTGCGCAAAGCATAGCAAAATTCGATATTATTCAAAGTTCAATAGTATCCGAGTGTACATATAGGAATGATGTTCTTATATGACATTATCACATGAAAAATGTGCCCATAATATATTACAGGATTGTTTCACATTATGAAAACTTTTTCGATTATTTATGGAAGCAACGAGCGGATGTACAATCTACTCTACTTAGTAATTCAGTAAATTGCTATCCTTATTTCAAGAAAAATCTATGTCCAAGACGATCATTTTCAATTAAATATAAGATTTAATTCATACAAAAAATCGATCCCACATTTAAAAAAAACAGTAACAAATTCTAGCATGTAGAACGCAATTTTTTTATGGAAAAACTTGCCGTCCCGTCCTATAATAGATACCGATGGACTACTAAATGTCAGTGTAATCAACAATCTCATAAAATTTTTAATATAATTATAATATATATTTATATATAATATTTATGTATAATTGTTATGTGCCGATGCCAAAGTACAAATTGGCAACGTCGCATAACGCATAAGTTATTAGAGAGGTGCAAAAGTATGCGCCCAGCCGTCGCCAAGTCGCACAAAGACGAGCGATAGCGGTACCTCTCCTCCAGCCCTCGAAACGCTGACCAAGCGCTTCGCCCTCCCATGCGCTGGCGGACTTCACCGTAAGTTCGAGAGTGCAAGTGAGAGCGAAGTAGCTAATGAAGCGAAGAGAGGGATGGGGGAGAGGTAAGAACAATTAGTGGGAGAGAAAGTGACGCGCTCTCTCTCCCCTGCATAATTGCACGCCCTCCGGCAGAGCATCTTGAGCCGCCGAGCCGAGTGCACGTAGTTTTTCTGTTTAGAATCCTTCTAGTTTTCTTAAGCATTGTCATAGACGCCTGCGTGGCTTGTTCATTTAGTATTGAAAATAAAGTATAGAATATTCAGCCATTTACTCCATTATTATTTTCCCGTGTGCTGCGCAACGCTTTTCTTGATCACATTAGTACGAGAGCATTTACACACAGATAACAATTTGCATTCAAACAATCTTTTGCACTGAAGCTTCAATTTGGCACAGTCCTGCTTATTATTCAGCCAAGCAGCCCAGCTCATCGAACCCAAAGGTAAGAATTTGAGTAAATTTACAAAACATAATTAGCTTGCATGACTTAAATTAATTCGTGGCTCTTTTTGAAGTGAAAGTCTCGCTGTATCCCGATCGCGCGAAAACTCGAATCGCGGTTAAAGGCTTTAAGCGTTTATCGTGTCGCGCGCTCCCCCGATATTTCTCACGTGGTATAAGCTCACGTGCGCGAGTACTTAACAGTACTAAAAATCAGTGGAGGCCCCGGGGGGATAGCCGCGAACGTCGGGAAAAGAAAAAAAAAAAGAAACAAAAGAAAATTGAATTCAAGTGCCGAAAAAGCAACGACAAAAGTCGAGGCACGCGCCGAGAAAGATTTGAACGCGTCGAAACGCGCGCGCCGCCATTTTTGTGAACGGCGTGGGTAGTGCGCACGGCACTGAAGCGTTGCTTGCTCGTCCGCCATTAAGCACGCGGGGACTTGTTTAAATTTTCAACCACGAGTTTTCTCTCCCTAACCGTAAATTTCCGTCTCGTCAAATTTTTGCAAGATAATAAAGAATAAAAATAATAAGGATAATCAAATCTTTTTTATGCTCGGCATATTTTTTGTTACATTCACTGCGATTGTCTAGCTGATGAAGCTAATGGAATTGAAAAACTAGTGCACATAAAAAACCAAGGCGTTTTGATGGTTCACGCCGAAAAAATGTATGCACGAAAATGTTTTTAGAATAGCTAGCATAGCCTGTCGTGAATGTTCAAGTTAGTTGAATTTTTTTTTTGAACTATAGAATCCTCCTTTCGTTTGACAAACATTGATGCACAATAATGATGCGTTTTGAAGATTCACGCTGAAAAGATGCACAAAATATCTTAAGTCAATACTAAATTAAAGCCAAGAAAAGGAAAAAAATTTTTTTATGCCATTGTAGGCAATAGTTTATTTTTTGAAATTTTATGCCCTGTTTGCAAAGTTCACAAATTTATACAAAATATCCATTTCATTAATGTACAATCTAGCTTGATCAACATTCAAATTTTGCAAAGAAGCCAAAACAAGAAAATTAATTAAAGCGTATAAAAATAAAGTCATTGTACCGACAACTACTGAACACTAAGGGTGTGAAGGGGGGCCCTCAACCTAGTGACAAATTACCTAAGAAATAGAGATAGGGAAAGATAGGAATAAAAAGCGAACAAATCAGCATTTCGATAATCATTTGTATTTATTCAAAGTTAATATAATTTTGCTAAACCATAAGACATATGCGAATGCCCAGCAACTCTAGTCGTGTGACATAGGCACCAGGACTACGAGTTTTACATTAACATTTTATCTTATATTGTGTGTCACGAGCTGTCTCCTAGACGAGGATTCAAGTGCAGTCTCGTTGCAGCAGGCTGTGTGACATAAGAACCAGAGCCTGGTCTGCGCCAAAAAAAGTAAAACACACTAAATTTGAAACATTTGCACGCACTGCAACACTAATTCCTTTTCACTAGCACAAGCATTGGTTCATTTACACCAAGTCTTGTTATTTTTAAGTTTACGCGAAATTTTGCTTTCACAATATCCTATACTTAACACATTTTGTTCGTTTTAAATTTTAAATTCACACTTCTACACTATACAGTACACGTTCACACTTCAACACAAGTCACAGAGTCGCAAGTCAAATCAAATATCCAAAAATCTTGTCATAAAACAACACAATTTTTTCTTGCTCGTTTAATCCTGCACAATTCCGCCTAGTCGCATCTTCTTCACACATGTAGTATTTTTTGCTTTCCCACCGAGAAATTCAAAACCAGATTTGGAATTCCCAGCACTGTCACCGCAAACCTGGTAAAAAGAGCAGCTGCTGCGGATCTGAAACGCAAAAGAAATTAGAGTGACCACAAAGCAAAGCCCTTCATATAAGGTGCAAGCTTTGCAAAATATAAAACATTAAAAAATACTCATCTGACAAAACGTTGGCGAAATCCAAGTTGCTCCAACGACTCATATTGCCCGTGAAAAATTTATTGTTGCACGATTAACTGAATATGATATTTCACTGTATCTGCAGTCTTCGTCTCCTGGCTGCTCTGTAACCTCAAACGAGGCTTTGTTTTCGCACTGTGTGCAGACGACACCTCTGAGTCAGCTGCACACGTGTGAGAATTGGTCAAAATTTCGAGGCCAAGAGTTGGCACGAGGCGTGACGTCACGCAGAAACTTTCCCCTTGAAACAGTATAACTATATAAGGCGGCGGCCATTTTGGCAGTGGCGACAACCAAGTCCCCTCCAAGGCGCGCCAATTTGAAGTTCATTCTCATTATCTATTCTTGAAAATTTTATTACACTTGAACTGTTAAATTCGCATGCACTAATTACGCAAAGATTGCTCAAATATTTCATTTTAAATAAGTAGTTCACCTAACAATTTCTACACTTAAAATTTCAATATTGACACAAGTTTAATTTTCAAACACATAAAGTCAGTCGCTGCACTTTTTAAAATACATTGCTGCAGATGCAAACAAACACTCTTGTCGCGTACCAACAAACACCTTGCCGTAAAAGAAAAACACTCAACTAATCACAAACACGTCGAAAATCAATAAAGTTATAGGATTAATACACATTATCCAACACTACACGAAACTGCATGAGCATTGGAATCACTCGGTCAACGTGAAAAGCACTTTACACAACAATTACAAGTTTCAAAAATAACACAAGTCAATAAATGCGCAAATTGTAAACGAATTAAACACAACTAAAGTGACACTGAACACACTCTTGCCATTAACAAATTTCGGTCAACTCTAATTATTATAATTGAAGAAACGCACAAATGAACACTCGTCTAAATTGATTTTTTGCTAACACAACACAATTTGCCGAAAAATATCAAATCGCACAACACTCAATTCGTGAACACTTTCAAAAAACATGGTAACTTTGCAACTACAACTCACACATTAAAATTGTGCAAATAGCGGTCCACAAACTCACTAACAATGTTCACATTCACAATTATAATTCGCATTTGTAGATCAAGTTAATTCCAAAACTGTGCTAATTTTCACATTACACTTTTCACGAACACTTGCATTATTCTCTTCCGAAAGCAGTCTGAAATAAAATTCGCAAGAGCACACAAGTCTGCATGTCTGTCTTCTAAGATAAAACAAATAAGACACTTGTTTTACACTAAAACTAAACAAACGAGACCAAGTCTCTACAGTTTTGCTCGTTTACATGAACTTCATCAATGAATGTCACTTCAAACAAAAACACATATGCTGAAATGAATGATCACTAATAATTTAAACTCAATCACTCACATCTTTTAAAAAAAGCAACTGTTTATTCTCATTGCACTTTCTCTGCATTTGTCTCTCTAAAGCAACGCAAACAAAAACACTTTGATATTTAAAACACGCACTGCACCAAGTTTGTTAAACGCCTAAATACAAATAATCGCTTTGCATTGATAACACACTGCACTTATTTCCAGTCTTCAATCTATAAGCAACCGGAAAGTTTTCCTCTTCTCTCTCTCATTAAAAAAAACCACATCTAAGTAATAACTTTGGCGTCCTCAGCCAAGTCTCGCTCAAAACTGTTTGCAAAAATCCATGAAGCTGAAACATAAAAGTGAACATAATTAAACACAAAGCAACGTGTTCTCAGATAATTGTTTTGAAAAAAAAACATAATAATAAAAGGAATACTCATCTGAATACTGTAGAATCCTCGTAGTAAGACTTCTTGCACAGATTATTTTTCTGCAAGGCAAACTTGCGAAAAACAATTTGCACCGGCAAATAAAACATTTTCTCGCGAATCCACTGAGTACGAGTTTCGCGCACTTTTGAGCATTTTTCCGCAATTTTCCAACGTTGGAAAACTTCACCGTCGCGACAGCAACGCGCGCGAGGTTAAGCACTGAAACATAGGACTGCACCATATAGGTATACAAACTGCAGTCAGCGCCGCGCTCGATACTATCGATCGATACTTGAACTCGAGCGTCGACAACAAGGCGTTTCTACACTGAAGCAAACGCGAAGCAAAATCGATCATCTTTAAGGACACGGAAAACTATATACATTGTGCACCAAAGCCTAACGCCAACTGATGTGTTTTTAAGAAAACTTTTCAAACATTTTTGCTCGCGAACCATTAAAATACAATTATTAATTAACATTTAATTAAATACAATCATATTTAAATTCAACTATTTAACAAAACTTTTAAATAATCAAAGTAATAATTAAACTAAACACAAGAAGCACGTTATTAAATAATCAACACCTAATGCAAATGAACATTGCAATAATAATTCAACAATAATCTAACCTTCAACTACAATTATTAATAATAAACAAAATTCATTTAAATCAATAAATTTCGAGTTCACAAATTCAAAACTTTAATCATTTTTGTAAATTTCAAAATTTCATCACTCGGATTAAACAAACACTTAATAAATAATAATCGCATTAAAACATTAACAATAAACATCCAGCAAATGAAGTCAATCAATTAAATTTTTTTTTTAATAATAACACTATTCCTATGAAACACTCAACAACTAATATTTAAACACTAATTTTAATTAACATTAATAATTAATTAATAAACAACAAATAATTATTATAAATAAAAAAATTTTTTTTTCTCTCCAACAGAATTACTGTTTCTCAACTAAAACTTTTTTCAAAAATTTTTCAAAATTTTCCACAATTTTTTTTTCAATTCGACCAAATACATATTCAAGCTAAGGCACCAAAATTTTCTATTTCAAGCAAATTAAAAAATTCTTTTTCAGTTTTTCCCCTATCATTTACTCGCCATAAATTTTACATTTTACAATAACAAGCTCTGACATTGTGTCGACAAAAATAATTTTTCTTTCTCTTCATCAAATCTTCCCAAAACTTATTTATTTTCAGGAAAATTAAGGAAATCTCATGTCATTGCTCGCACAAGCATAGACACTCAATCATTGTATCAACAAAAACCAAAATCTTTTGTCAAATTTTAAATAAAATTAAACGTAAACTTTAATTTATTTCTAAGACTAACATAAAACGAATTTCAATCTGAAAGCCTAGCCTAGGCCCAAACACTACGTTTGAAGTGCAACGATTTTTCATTTGATTAATATACTAATACTAGAAATAACTGCGAATAACCCTTGTTATAACTAAATACCATACAAATTTAACACTCATTTTTTTTCTTTTTTCTTTCTTTTCAAATCAATACACAATCAATAAATTAGAATCAAATTTTTTTTTCAAAATAACATATACCCTGGTCAGCGGTTCACAGTTTTTCGTTTAACAAATTCAATTCAATTTCGCATTTCCAATTCCTCTCGTACATCGTTTCACCATTTTTTTTCTCTAGTTTATCCGCATCGTTCATTTCGACATTTTTAAATTTTCTTCCATATTGTCGAGAATTTCATAATTTTAACAGTTTTGAACAAAAATAAACAGTCATCAGTTAGAAAAATAAGTATTAGACTAGTAATTTTGCACATTTAGACTAGATAATTTAAAATTGAGAATCTCTACAAACAAAGCAACAAACAACAACGAAAACCATCAATATGACGGGCTCATCGTTCAATGAAACTACAGAAGCCTCAGCGCATTTAATAACATCAATGGCTGAAAGCTTCACCTTAATGAACTGCATCAATGGTATACCAACTTTTGATGGTAAATACCACGCACTAAGAACTTACATTCAAGATCTACGAAATGCTCACGAATTGGTACCACAAAACTTGCGACCACAATTCATGAGAAATGTTCTACAAAAATTAACTGGTGCTGCGAGAAAAAGCATCAACAACAAGAAAGTTGATAGCATCGACGACTTAATCAAACACCTTAAACAGCGTTTCGGTCCAGGAAGAGACTACAAGTACTTCAGCCACAAATTGAAGGATCTAAGAATGAGACAAAAGGACAATGTCGGTGACTTTTACGACGAAATCTGCGTACTACTAAGCAGCGCTCGAAACGCTCTTAAAGAAGAAAAAGGAGAAGAAAACATAGCTCTACTAATATCACCATTAGAAGATGAAGCAGTAGATATTTTTATACGAGGATTACCACCAGCACTATCTGTTGCAGTCGATGCCACGAAACCAAAAACAATCAAAGAAGCCTATGAAGAAGCTGTACGTCTAGAGGTACGGATGGATGCCAACATAATCCCAGACACAAGGCCTTACAATGGCAGGAAAAATAATCATTACAACAATTATCAACACAACAATGATTATCAACGAAATGCATATAATAACTACTATGCACCGAGAAACTCTGGATACGTCGGATACATAGAAAATAAACCACCAGAAAATCCAGCAGAAAATCAACAATATTTATACAACAATGATCAACACAATAGACAACAAAATTACCAGCGTCCGCAATATAACAATCAGAATCAACAAGGTTATTATAGAAACAATCAAAATTATAGAGGAAATTATCAAAGAAGATATCAGAATAACCAAAATACAAATTGGAGAAATAATAATGGGCAGCAAAAGCAATTGTTCAACCCACAAAATGGTCAATTTAACAACTACTATAACAATAGACCTGATCAACGAGAAAATTGGAGAGTTCAACCAAATAATCAAAACCAAGGTAACAATAATTTAAACTACCATGGGGCTCGTTACGATCCCCAGGTAGCGAGCCAAAATCAGAATCAACAGTACCCGAGGAACCAGCAAGGACATCAACAGAATTATCGCAACAACCAATGGAGACAGAATTACCAAAATCCAAATCAACAGCAGAATCCTCAACAGAACAACGATCAGCAACAGTATCATCAGCAAATGCAACAGATGAACCAAAACAAGCAACAGACGCAGCAACAAACATCACAGCAGCCAGCTGCAATAATGAAAATACAAGTGGAAAATCCATCCCACGAGTATGTTCAGCCAACTGTAAAAATTCTGAAAAACATGACTGGGAGAACGACGAACCAACTATAGTTAGATTGAGAATACCAGAAGGTACCACAAGACCATGGCTTGAATTCATGATTGACAATGGAGCAACAGTCAACATCATAAAACTGAATGCATTACATGACGATCTACCATTCAACACCGAAGATAACACAGAATTAGGAGGAATAACTATGCAAACAGTACCAACATTAGGATCAGTATACCTACTAATTAGAAACACGCCAGTAAAATTTCAAATTGTATATGACGATTTTCCTATACAAGCAGATGGAATGCTGGGAAGAAATTACCTCAAAAAGGAAGAAGCAGTAATTTCATATTATAAGAATGCATTAATGGTGAATAGCGATGTCATGCACCCTATACCGTTTAAAGGTCATGAAGAAGAACATTTACCTAAAAATGCAAAAAGACGAAAAATAGACAGTCTATTGCAAGTAAACGAAATGGAAAATATCACTGAAGAGTCATTCGAAGAAATATCTGCAAACACAAATAATGCAGTAAAATGCACAATACCGGCAAGAACTCGACAAATAATGCAAATAAATCTGATAAAAACAGACTTAAAAGAAGGATACCTTCCACGAATAGACACTGGAAATAAAGATGTATTCATGGGTGAAGGAATATACATAAATGACAACAACACGTGTAAAATTTTGGCAATAAATACAAGCCAAGAAAATGTTACCATTGAAATCAATGCAAAAGAATTAATACCATTTGACACAGAACCGAATTTTTTAGAAGAAACCGACAGTGAATTTGACGGTGAAGTAGTTTCAAACATTCCAGAACGAATGGAAAAAGTCAAAACTGCAATTAGAAGAGATCATCTCAACATTGAAGAGAAACACATTGTTGACCGAATTATTGACGATTATCTAGACAGATTCCTGCTGCCTGGAGACAAACTACCGTGCACAGACATGATAGAGCACAAAATACATCTAGAAGACAACGTGCCTATTAATACCAAACAATATAGACACCCACCCAAACACAAAGACATTGTGAGGGAAAGTGTGCAAAAGAAGTTAAAAGACAAAATAATAACAGACTCAAACTCACCATATAATTCTCCCATTTGGATAATACCCAAAAAACCAGACAGCCAAGGCAATCCAAGATGGAGAATGGTAATAGATTTTAGAGAATTAAATAAAAAAACAATCAGAGATGCTTACCCACTACCAAATATAACAGACATAATGGATCAACTAGGAGGAGCAGTCTATTTTTCTATATTTGATCTGGCATCAGGGTTCCAACAAATACCTATGGCACCAGAAGATTGTTACAAGACAGCGTTTACCACAATAAATGGTCACTATGAATACAAAAGAATGCCAGAAGGTTTAAAAAACGCTACGGCCACATTTCAGCGCCTAATGGAAAAAATCCTGCGCGGCCTGCAAAATATTGAAATGTTAGTATATTTAGACGACATTATTGTTTACAGCAAGATCTCAAACAACATGAACAACGAATACGAAATCTCATGGAAAGATTAAGACAAGCCAAACTAGTTCTTCAAACCTGACAAAGTCGAATTTTTCAGAAAAGAAGTTGCATTTTTAGGACACATAATCAGTGCACGAGGCATTGAC
>JACCIB010001381.1:0-37249 GCA_018906965.1 Philotrypesis tridentata
TGACACTCCTGGAAGTTGTATTATTACGAATGTTGACGTGAGAAACGATAGTGAAAATGTTTCTATTGTTAAAATTCGGCAAAACATTAATTTACATAAAGATATTAAGCAAATATTGAATACAGTAAGTGAAATAAATGATAATTTGAGCGAAATGAAAGTGAATGATTTTAAAATTGGAAATCATAAAGGCAATTTGATTGAATATTTAAATGATTCCAAAATAAATATTGAAAGTTTTATTGGTAATATAAACACTTGTTTAAGGAAATTTGAGATTGATTTAGATGAAGAATTAATTGATTATGATTATCCAACATTTTGTAAGATACTTAAAGATACTGTTGAATTTGATTCCAATGAAAAATTATGTAAATTACAAAATACAATAAATTTTTTAACATTTGATATTGAAGATATGCCTGAAAATTTTATAGCAAATTTGAATTTTGAATTACCTAAAGATGATGAGAATCTACATTGTGGTTCTAT
This sequence comes from Philotrypesis tridentata, assembly GCA_018906965.1. Lineage (NCBI taxonomy): Eukaryota > Metazoa > Arthropoda > Insecta > Hymenoptera > Pteromalidae > Philotrypesis > Philotrypesis tridentata. The sequence goes on from JACCIB010001381.1 coordinate 493, forward strand.
TTTTTTAAGTACAGAAAATGAAATTGATATGATATGTAATGAAAATCTTAATGAAAAGAAAGGACAACAATTATTGAAAAACACTGTTGATTTAAGTCATTTGTCTAATAAAAAGAAAAAGATTATTGAAAGTTTAATAGTAAAAAATAGTGATATTTGTTGGTTAGAGGGGGAAAAATTTGGTATTTGTAATATTGAAGAACATGCAATTAATTTAACAGATGAAAAGCCAGTTTATGTTAAACAATTTCCGTTAGAATATAATTTAAAACAAATCGCTATAGCTGAAACTAAAAAATTAATATCAAATGATTTAGTAAGATCATCTACTAGCGCATTTAATGCACCTGCTTTGTTGTTCCCAAAAAAGGAATAACTAAGGATGGTAAAAAAAATGGAGATTAGTAATTGATTATAGAAAATTAAATGCTAAAACTATTCCAGATCCTTATCTTTTGCCTAATATCACTGAAATTTTTGATAGTATAGGTAAAAACAAGTATTTTACTACAATTGATATGGTATCAGGTTTTCATCAGGTAAGAATGAAGGAATCGGATATTCATAAGACAGCTTTTAGTGTACATCCCTTAGGGAGATTTGAATTTAAGGTACTTCCTTTCGGTTTAATTAATAGTCCTAGGGTTTTTCAGAGAATTTTAAATTCGGTACTTGGTGATTTGTTAGAAAAAGGATTTTGTTTTGTTTACATTGACGATATTATTATTGTAGCGAATTCGATCGAGGAACATAACGAACGGTTTAATTTGATTGCTGAAAAACTAAGGGAAGCAGGATTGAAGTTAGAAACGAGTAAATGTAAGTTTTTTCAAAAAGAGGTCGAATTTTTAGGGCATTTGATTAGTGAAAATGGTATTAGAACTGATCCAAAAAAGGTCGAAGCTATAAATAAATTTCCAGTTCCTAAAACGGTAAAAAATATTCGAGAATTTTTAGGTTTGGCAGGTTATTATAGGCGTTTTATTGATAATTTTGCGGACATAGCAAAACCAATAATTCAGCTTTTGAAAAAAGAGGAAAAATTTGTTTGGAATGAGGTCAGACAAAAAGCTTTTGATCAATTAAAGAGAGCATTAAGTGTAGCACCAGTTTTACAATTTCCGGATATGAATAAACCTTTTGTTATTAGTGTCGATGCGTCCGGTTATGCTATTGGTTGTGTCCTTTCTCAAGGGAATATTGGGGAAGATAGGCCAATTGCCTTTGCCTCAAGGGTTTTGAAAGCGGCGGAGAAAAATTATCATACTTATGAAAGGGAAGCATTAGCAATTATGTTTGCAGTAAAAACATTTAGAAATTATATTTATGGGAATAAATTTTATATAATTACAGATCATAAACCATTGTTATCGTTTAGATCTGCAGATAAAAATTCGCGAGTTCAAAGGTGGCGTTTAAAGTTATTAGATTATGATATGAAATTATTTATAAACCGGGTAAAGTAAATACTAATGCAGATGCATTGTCTAGAAATCCTATAGAAAATAGTCAAATAAATGTTATTACAAGAGCTCAAAAAGCAAAAGAGTTAGAAAAAGTTACTAACAAAGAGAATTTGACTAATGACATGAAAATTCAAAAATTAAATGAGGATCGTATTAAACAAAAGGCAAAGAAATTTTACAAGCGTAAGAAGGATAGAAATATAATATTAAAAAATCAAGAAAAAGTAGAGCAAAATGAAAATAAATATGAAAATGTGGTATTTACAAAAAAATCTATTGAATTTAGAAAAGATAATTTAGTACATTTTATAGATAAAAATAAACAAGCATTAGATAGAAATACAAGTAGGTTTATAGACAAGTTTAATATTATTTTCAAGGGAATTGTGAATGATATTGAAATCATTGATTTAAATGTATATAAAGTATTTGTATTATGCATAGATGTAGGTCAATCAGCAATAATTCTTAAAAATAATATTTATAAAATGTTTAGTTCATTAAAACAAATTATGTTGAATAAACAAATATATAGTTTTAGTATTTCTAAAGATTTGCAAATAATTAATTTAAATTGGATTGATATTGAAGACATTTTATTTGAAGTTTTTAAAAATAGTGAGATTAAAATAATTATTTGTTTAAATTATATAGAATATGTAGATATACATCATAGAGATAAAATATTTCAAGAAAATCATTCTAGTACTATTGGGGGTCATTCAGGTGTAAACAGGACGTACAATAGAATAAGGAGTAAATATTTTTGGGAAAATTTAAAAACTGACATTGAAGATAGAATAAAAAATTGTGATGATTGTCAAAGAAATAAGTTGAAAAGAGTAAAAACTAGGCAACCAATGGTGATTACGGATACACCAATTAAAACATTTGACAAGATTGCAATGGATATTGTTGGTCCTCTAAATATAACTAAGAATAATAATAAATATATTTTATCTATTCAAGATCTACTCTCTAAATATTTAGTGGTAGTTCCATTACAGGATCAAACTGCAGAAACTGTCGCGGATGCATTTATTAAAAGATTTATTTGTATTTTTAATTCTCCTAAAATAGTTTTAACAGATAGGGGTGCAAATTTTACTAGTAAACTTTTGAAAGCAGTAGCGAAACGATTTAAATTTTCAAAAATTGAAACAACTGCTTTTTCGCCTCAATCCAATGGCTCGTTGGAGAGAGCTCATCATCCTTCATGCGAATATTTAAAGAATTTCTCTACAAAAAAAATTATGTGGGATGATTTATTGGAATTAGCGCAATTTCATTACAATACAAGTGTACATAGTGCGCATAAATTTACACCGTATGAATTAGTATTTGCTTATCCACCTCGTTTACCTTCAAGCGAACCTTTGAAAATTTCTGAACGAATTCCATCGTTCAATGATTACTTAGCAAATTTAATTAGGAACATGAAAGACATTGCTGAGTTAGCAAGGGATAATTTAATAGTTTCAAAAGAAAAATCAAAGAAATATTATGATAGATATATAAATCCAGTAACCTTTGAAAAAGGTGATAAAGTTTGGCTGGTAAAAGAACCAAAACCAGGAAAACTGGAAAAAAATCAAAATATTGGTCCTTTTGAAATTATTGAGGTATTAGATAATAATAATGTTGTAATAGATAAAAATGGAAAATCAAATACAGTTCATGCGAATAAATTAATAATGTATAATAAGAAAAACTAATATATTTTGTTTGTTTTATGAGGAAAATGTTGATCATCCATTTTATTATTTTCTTACTGTGTTTCAAATTAAATAGAGCAATCATAGGATATGATTGTGGTTCCTCTTCACCTAATATAACAACATATTCATTACTGGATTCTGGAGAATGTGATTTTCAAGATGAGCAAGTAAATTCTACTAATGTTGCTATAGAATTAATACAGATAGCTGATTTTCGATTAGTTTCAATTATTCAATGTAAAATTGAAATTCATCGAACAGTTTTTGAATGCGGAATATTTGGTCATTTAATACCTACTGAAAATTCAGAACAACAATATATTAAAGAAATAAGTCATGAACAATGTAAAGCTATTCATGAAACGGGAATTTTTAAGTATGATGAGGCACATATTATTTCTGATTTAAAAATAAATTCAACTACATCAAAAGGTATAGATTTTGCGGGAAGTGCAGCAGGAAAATCTTGCTCGGGTGCTTCCTATGCAGATAGTTTTGGTTCATGGAATAAAGTTTTTGTTCATGGTTTAATTAAAATAACGTTAACGCAAAATAATGCGAAAATAAATTTAAATGCAGACAAATTAATGTTAAATTCAGGAGTAGTTTGTAAATTTTCTGATAAACATTGTATGGATATTGAAGGTGGTTTTACTTTTTGGGATGTTTTACCGCAAGGTGATTGTTTTAAAAATAAGTTTGATATATTATTTAAGGGAATAGCTACTAAATATTCTAGTGATAAAAATAAGGAAATAGTGTTTTCGGTTAATTTTAAGGAAATTACTTTTGCTTTGGCGATAAAAAATTCAGAATTGCATTGTGACAGATTACTTATTCGTACCGAACATCCAAAATTATTTATTTTAGAAAAAGATACTAATATGAATGCTTATTATTATGATGCAGATTCTGCTTTTGTAGATGTTAATAAGTTTAATTTAGATATTTTTACTTATATAAATTCTAAATTTGTTTATGTTGAAAGACATTTAAGAAGTCAAATTAATGATTTATATATTAATTTAATTAGAGAAAAATGTGAGCTTGAAAGAAAAGTTATACAAAATTCCTTATCCATTGCTTCCATTTCTCCAGATGAATTTGCCTACAATATTATGAAAAAACCTGGTTATATTGCAAAATTAGCAGGTGAGGCTGTACATTTAATTAAATGTATACCAAAAACTGTTAAAATTTTACATTTAGAACAATGTTATAATCAATTACCAGTTTCGGTTGGAAATGAAACGTGGTTTTTAACACCTAAGACGCATATTTTAATTAAGAAGGGTATGCAGGTTGATTGTAATTCTGTTATTCCTACATTTTATAAAATTGAAGAAAATTGGATTAAGTTAACACCCAAACCAATAGTAATCGGATCACCGAATACTCTGAAACCAGATACAGAAATAAAATTGCAATTTAAGTCAGTGGATAATTTAGCTACAAATGGAGTTTATGCACAAGAGGATCTAGATTCATTGCAACAACAATTGATGTTTCCTATGGAGAAAGTGGCCTTGTTAAATATCGTCGCAAGGGATGTAGCTGGGCAATCTACAGGGGAAAATATCTTCTCGGAGAATACACTGACTCACATTGCTGAAAATACTTGGAGGAAAATTATTGATAAATTGACAACTTGGGGATCATTATCATCGGTAATAATTATGATTTTAATTATTTTAAATATAATAAAAGTAACTATTGATACTATTATTAGAGGATATGCGTTACACGCTATTTATGGATGGTCTATACATTTATTTGGAGCAATATTTAGCTCTATAACGCATCTGTTTATGTCATTACAAAGAGAAGATGCAAAAGATTTTAAGAGGTGTAGACAAGAGTGTAATAATAATAATGATGATGGTATTATTTTAGAGGAAATTAAGATTGATAATCCACGAATAATTTCAAGGCCTATTTTAAAAATGTCTGTGCCTACTATAAATACAATAGAAAATACATCTTTTATCCAAAGACAACCTCCACCTATTCCTGATCGTTTACCTGCACTTTTGCCTGATAAAAATTTGAGTTCACAAAGGAAATGTAGTATTTTTTCCTTAAGTCTAGATTAGTATTTCTTAAATGTTTTGTTTATTTTTTTTGTGTATGTATATTTTTATAATTAATTTTAATGTTACTAAACATTGTTTTTGGCGCCGAGGGAATTACATCCAGGATGTAATTTTCTTTTATTTCTTTGTGAAGGGAAAATAGGAAAGGATAAGAAAAAGTAATAAATAAAAATAACAATGTTTTATTTTGGGAATATAAATATATTTTAAATTGTTACAGTCATATCGGGACACAAATTTTGGCCCGATAAATACATTGTAAAAATCTTTAAAAACCTCGATATAAACACGGTGTGTTGCATTATTGTATACTTTTAATTCATAGAACATGAGGCTGGCGATGCCCCATGCGTCGGTTGCAGGTTCGTGGGTGCCTTCCTGAAGTCGGTCGTTGCGAAGTCGTTCACATTGGCGCCAGGATCGGGTGTTCATCCAATCCTGAAACTGAAAAGTGAAATAGAAGCATTTAAAAAAAAGAAGAAACGTAGGTTAATATATGAATATAAAAATAATCTGGATGTTATTATTTAATATTCTTACATAGACGAAACTCCAGCGGCGCTTTTGAACACTAGGTTCAGGAGGAGGAGTACTCAATGTGCGTTTTGCCTTTTTGCATTGGCGGCTGTGTTGCCAAAGCTGAAACTGTGGAAAATAATGAAGTTATTATTAGTATTTAAATGTATAATAGATCCAACTTTTACTTTTTTGTATATAATACTTACGCAGACTGCGCTACGACGTTTTTGAGGAAAATTATACATGTTGTTTGTACAAATTGAACTGTACATTTCAGATAGGATATTTTGCGTTTTATAACCACAAAACTGTTTATTTAGCATAATTGTAAGAAGGTTGCTTTATAAGTGCGACATTTGAATTTTGAAATGTTGATTACATTGCAAATTCTTTGCAATGTCTTAGGCCCTGAGGTGTAACGTCTTCTGACGTTATTTATTTTGAAACAAGAAGCGGTCATTTCAAAATTCAAATGACAGCATTGATTATGTCCATGCATGAGTTTCGTTAATTGTCACACTTTCAAAAGTAGGAGCTCAGCTGACGCTGAGCTTGCGAAACGCAGACTAAGCGTTATACTTTTGAAAGATCGCGTTATCGTATGTAAAATTACAAAATGTTTAAAAATCAATATTCAATAATGTTGTAAATTTATAAACTAAGTTTTGTGTTTAAAAGAGGCTCAATGCCCTCAATTAGACAGTCAAGATTTCGTATCGACTCCGTCCACGCCGGTCCGAAAATTGGCGGAGTTTTGATTATTTAAAATTCATTGTTGTTATTTATTACGGTTTACATACTTTTAATTTGGGTACTATTTTAAAGTTTTGTTAGAAAATAAACATAGTAAATAATAGTATACTTTATTGTGTGGAATAATTTTGTTTAAATCCTAAAAACCTGTACGTTGGAATCTAAAGAAAATTGTTTAAATCGTTGGGTTGTTTTGAAGACCACGATCTTATAAAAACATTAACTGGGTCTTTAACAATTCCTCTTGAATAACGAAGGACTATCCAACGTCATAAGTTCAACAAGGTAAGTTCTGATTTTGTTCTCATAGGAAATACATTTATTTGAGAGAGTTAGGTACTTATAATCGCTAGATTTTTATCCCTACAAATAATCCTGACTATAGGCATTAAATTGAAGTAGTCAGGACCTAACATATGTACCCGCAGCCCGCCGAACTTCTGACGGACCGCCACGGAGGTAGGTAAGGTAAGTTAGTCGAATTTTTAGCCCTGCTGTGGCCCTGTGCTCCGCTGCGTGACGCGGCGAGCCTGTTCAAGAACAATAATTGACTCTTGTTGCTTAAGGGGTTATGCCTGAGTTAAAATTCAAAAAAATCAAATTTTTTTTTATTTGATTTTTTAATAGCAAATTTACTGTAGAATATACTGTTGAAACTCCTTTTGCCCGAAAAAATTTCGTTACAAAATTATAGGCAAAATACTAAAAATATATAATTTGTCAAAATTAAGTATTTTTCATATTTTATTCTATAGCGCTTTTGTTTATTCAAAGCCATTACATTTTTATAGAAAATTTAACGTTAAATGTGCATACAAACTCCTTTTGATAAAAGACAGTTTTATTAAAAATAACACAAATTATTTATTTATGAATTATTGCATATAGTAAATAGCTCATTCTGATAAAAGCATAGATTTTTTTATTGTGAATGTTAAAAATAAAATAAATTTATCTGTTTCATTAATTTAATCTTTTTAATAAAATAATAAGCATGCGTGCAAACTAAAATATTTTTATAAATTACCACCTAAAAACATGGTACCATACAGCATATGGAAAAGCCAATCACTGTTTTACCAACCTAGTTAAGTTTGCTATTAGACAGCTCTTTCGTCTGCTTGATCTGCAGTCTAGTGCAAGCTTGATGTTGTGAATTTTGATCTGAAGTGAAAACTTCTGAGTGTCAGTGGTGTTTAAATTTAGATAAGTATTTTGGACTCTAAATAACACATTATTTGTGAAGAACTTGTTCTTTGTGAGTGTGTTCTTTATTTTTAGGTATATAAGCTGTCAATGGCATGTGAACGATAAGGTACTTCTGTGTTCGATGCAAGGTTAGATGTTGTGGAAGTTGGCTGTAACTATGAACAATCCTAGAAAGTCATGGGTAAGCAATACCAACAATTATATTCATATGGAACATACTGACTGTGAATGCGTATAAAAATTTATATTTCAATTTCAGCTTTTGATACTAGTATATCAATATGTGTGGCACCCGGGTCTTAATATATCCCTTAATACAGGGATATTTTATGCCAAAACACAAAAAAATATGCCAAGCAGTTTCTGTAAGTACTACCCGATAAATGGAAATAAGTTTCATGTATAAACTTTAAATGCAGTTTTCTCAAGTTTTGAATTTTTGTGATTTTAGGTCAGTTGCCGCAGGATTTCTCAACAACTATGGGACCGATCAAGCTGAAATTTTTTAGAGAACTCCAGGAAGCCCTTCTTCACTGCTTGAACGGAGGGAAATTGGCTAAGGTAAGTTTAAAGAATGTTACGCATGTAAACATATGCATAATTCACTATAATTATGAATATTATGAACTTATGTGTTTCTAAATATTTAAAATTTTTATTTTTCAGTAATCCCTTCCGTTCAAGCTGAGGAGAAAGACATTTAGAAGAATTGCCATCCAGTTTGGTTTGAATTCATCACCTGGATCATGAGAAACCTTACGGCAAAGGATAAAATATACTGAAATTTAGTTCTTCACACATGGTTCTTCACACATAGTAAGTATAGATATATAAGTTTTTAAACACATGGAAAATTACAACTAATATGTACAGTTTAATCACGAAAAAGTTTTTATTTGATATTACTTGTACAACATTTTTTTTGACCTGTTAACTGATAATTTATTTTTTTCAGGTTTAACTCAGGCATAACCCCTTAATTATTCTGTCAATTGGGCTGGCCCTGCAACGGCGATATATGCAGAATCCGCCCACCCCGAAAACTATCAGCATTGCGATCACGCTCGAGATCGACAGCCCAAATATGGAGGCACTGCTGCTCAGGTTACGCAGCTCAAATGATGTTGACCTTCGACTGGCGATCTCGCTCGCTCTCGCTGCTATCTCATGGAGCGCGGCGCCTGTTTTGAGACTTTCTGAATTTCCGCTATGCTGCTGGTCGGTCCTGCTCGCGGCCTCAGCCTGAATTGCTTCCTTTAGCTCGATGTCGACGTTCGACGCGTTACTGAGGCTCTCGATTATTCGCGCGGTGTCGACTCTGACCGTTTCGAACTTTGATTCGTTTAAGGCTGCTGAGATTGTACGTGACGCGGTTAGGCGTGCATTCGCCGTATGCGCGGAACAACCCGGACTGAGCTCTACGATTCCTATTCCGGAAATCGTGTCCGTAAGCTGCTCGGATCTGACGCATTGAACGTAAAGATTTTCCGGCGCCCGGGTGGCGAAAAGCCACGCGTTGGGCTTATCTAGCCTTAACCAGAAGGTGTCGCGCACCTGTCTAAAGCGTATGTCGCAGGTTGCCGGATGGCTAATCTTTTTGCCGGCGGCAATCCTGACTTCGCATGGCGTGTTCTTTCTAATTTCGCGTATCGGTTCCGGATTTACAGCTATTCGTAGCTCATCTAGCTTGCGCAGCTTTACCACGTTTTCGGCTAGGAAAGGCAGGTACGTGCGATTCGATGAGCTTACCGCGAAATAGGCTGACTCGGGCCATATGTATGCGGCCACATTTCGCATGTGCAATGAGTGTTGCATCGCCGGAATTGGCGATGCTCTAAATAGGAAGAAGTCCTGTAGATCGAGCAACGGAATGGCTACCTGATAGATTAGATAGCCTTCCGTGAACATAATTATGATTTTTGATACCTGCATGATCGCTATGGCTGAAAATTTCTCCTCTGGGAGGGGAAATTTGGCGGTCGTGATTGAGCTTTTCACCGCCAGCATAGCTTCGCGCAGGGTTTCAGGCGGCATCATGTGTGGATGGATAACCCCCATTACCGCGAAGAGAGCCGCATCGGTAATTGTTTCCGTGTCAGTCCGGAATTGTTCGATACTAATTCTGGCGCTGACGAGGGCGTTGAGAGTCGCAATTTCTTTGCTATTATAGGCTGATCTATTCTCGAGCACTGATGTTGCTGCCTCGAGTCTCATCACCCTCGCGTCCAGTCGCGATATTTCGCGCTCTACGATCTGCGTTTGATTCGCTAGCAGCGCGGCGGTTTCACGCGTATCATTCGCAACGGATCTGATTGCGTTTTGGATTTCAATCGCGTCATCCTCATTTAGTGTCCCGTATAGAAATTTATGTATTTTTCCGGCGAAGGGAATTATCCCAGACCACCGTCGCTTGCGTTCATGCTTTTCTACGCGATTCCCGATAGATAGCACATTTCGCACTCGCTCTGCCTGTCGCGCGACGCCGCTCGCAGCCCTGATTATCGCGTCGTCTTCGCATTTTGGGCCGCATGCTTCTACTATTCGTCGGATGTAATCTTCGATTACCTGACCCGCCCTAAAATAAGGGTTCAAGTCCACCTTCTGAACTATTTTCCATTCTGAACTGGAAGTGGCCAGGGGCGCTATTTTCTCGGTGATAAGCCCGAGGTTCCCGTCGAGCTTGTGTATCTTGCGCGAGGGTCCTCCGGGTGGCTGCACTTCCGGTACTGCTCTCGCATCGTATCCGAGCAGGATTCTGCAACATATCGTTTTGCGCGACTTATTTACCTTGCTGTTATTTTTTGGTTTCGCGGTGCGTTCAGCGCCGCGAAAAAAAAAACGGTAAAAAAAAACAGCGCTCCCTAAGGGTCCCCTATTTCGGACTCTGCGTGCCTGGCTAACTCGCTAGTACGCTCGAGTTTGTTTGCGTGTACTATCTTAGTTGTTGCTTCGTTAGCAATCGTGACGTTGTTCGTCTTTCTATTGACACTGACGACCTCGAATGGTCCTACATATTCAATCGCGAATTTTTTATTCTTTGGCTCTTTCAGGAGGAAAACTAATTCGCCCTCTCGGAAGTACTTTGTATTTATTTTTCGGTCATAATAGTACTTAGATCTGTATTGCGATTGGATTAAATTGAGCGCGGCCGTCGTTTGCAGTTTCGTCAAGTTGTTCGACATCTCGTCGATATATTGATTGTATGTCACTGTTTCGTCTGTTCGTGGAAAGCTCGAGGGCGTTCGCGGTTTTATGCCGAACACGAGTTCCTGAGGCATGTAGCGCGTGCTTTCGTGCACCGTACAGTTGTAGGCGTGTTGACATACGGCTGTCCACTCGTCCCAACGGTCGATCTTTTTTGTCGATCTATTTCCTTAGATATTCGGTTAATGTATGATGCATACGTTCGATCGATCCGTTGGATTCCGGGTGGTAAGCCGTTGTCGTAAACTTCTCGATGTTAAAGATTCGCGCAAGCTCTTCCAACGTCCGATTTTGAAAGTGATTTCCCTGATCCGTCACGATCTTTTCCGGCGGGCCGAACACGCATATAACCTTTTCGATTAATGTTCGCGCTACTTCCTCCGCGTTCGCATATTCTGTCGGTGTCAGTATGATGTACTTTGTCAGCATATCCTGAATCGACAAGATGTATCTATTGCCGCGCCCTGTCGTTTCTGGTGGGCCGTAGAAATCTAACGCCACGTTTTCAAAAGGAAACGCCGGCGTGTTGCTGATTAACATCGGCAAGCGGGTTTTAACTCGAATTAATTTATTCGTTTGGCATACTTTGCATCGCGCCACGAATTGTTGTACCTCCGGTCGCATGTTACGTCAATAGAAATCGTGCGCGATTTTCGCGTATGTTTTTACATGCCGCGATGACCCCCCATCGTAGACTCGTGGTATTCTTTCAATATTCTATACCGGTCCGACGTAGGTGGTACGGGTATGTTACTCGTTATCAACACCGCGCTGATCGGCCTATTCGCGAAGCATGAGTCGAATAGCTCCACGAACGACGACCACTCTGATAATTTTAGGATTGCGAGGTCGCGGATAACAGCAAAACTTTTGATTTCTAACCTGGCTACGACCTTCTTTAATGTGTTTAGGCATTTGCGCAAATTCGCGCGCAGAGGCTTCTCGTTAGCGTGATTTTTGGCATACATGCCGATAACCTTGAAGCCTCTGTGCTCGGTCACGTTTATCTCGCCTAAATTGAACTCTTGGTCATTGAGCACCTCTGAACCCACGTATCCGCGCTCTGCGAGAGCTTCTTGGGTTTCGGTCGAGAAAGTTTTGTCCGTTGTAGCTAAATAGACCAAGTTTTCGTGGTATCTAAACGGATGCTCTTTGTAAGCCCTAAGGTGCTCAAAGGTCGGAGTGTCTTGGCCCTCTTGAACAGCCCACAGCGGCTTTTCGCGCGGTGGCCTTGCTCGAGCAGTTACGTATTTGCTCAGCTTATCGTCTTTCAGAGCGGTCGTTACCGCTGGCCTTGCGTCGCGTAGATCGCTCGCGGTTTCTCCCTCGGCCGACCCGTCGCGATAAGCCGTAGCCGACTCAGCTACATCTGCGCGATCTGGCGCAAGCGGCATACTTTCGCCTTCGGAGTCGTTACCGCTGGGCGCTCGCTCGCTCAGCTGTTCGCTTCTGTTTCTGTCGCCGTCGTCCGCCCCGTGCCAGCTAAGTGCAGCGACCGGTGCCCCCGACCCTGCGTCTGCCGCGTTAGGTAGGGCCTTCTGCTGCGTTAGCGCTTTATTGTTTGACGAGCCGGGCTCCTGCTCTTCGCGATTCTCGTCGTTCACGGCGTTATTGCCCTTCTTTCGCTGCGGTGGCGGTTGCATTTCTATTTTCTTTCGTTTCGCGGGTTTGCTTCTCCCCAATACCGGCGATTGCGACCCGTCGGGTCCGTCGTCGTGCGGGGAAGGTCCGTTACGCTTTGCAGCTGTGCGCGCTCGCGGTTCTTTTATTTCTTTTAATTTATACGGCGTGAAGTGCTGCCCGCGTAGATTCAGGTGGATTACGTCGTTTGCTTCTTTCACGACGATATGGCAGAAAATGCGCTTTTTGTCGGATAGGTCGTAGTGCACGCAAACATTCTTGTTGAACGCGTGCGCGAACAGAAATGCGCAGTCGATGTTACCGTACTCCGAGTCCGAGCGCAAAATTCTCGCGGTGTCATCCGGCTCTCCGCATGACGGCATTAATGCGGATGTTGCTAGCAGTCGCATCAGCTGTGTTGCTGATATATCTAGATTTGCGGCTCTGATTAGCGAGAAAAACAAGCAATTGCCTGGAAGTTGATTTGGGATATTGGGGTCGCGTTCGAGTCGCGCCAATGGTTCCATACATTTGTTTTTTCGTATGTATGTTTGGACCAGAATATTGCCCGAAGATGCCGATGAGTTGAGATCTGACTCCTCGCGTCGACCGTCGTAATTACGCGGTACATTCGCGAAGTCGACCTTCGGCCCCCCTCCTTCTGGTTCCGAATTCAATTTAGGACCGTTCTCGTGCGCTTGCTTTGCTTGCGACGTATGCTTTTCGCGCGAGCGCACGTCAGCGGTGATGCTGCTGGCCTTTGGTGGCGACTTGGTACTGTCGGCCGGAGTAGCATTACTTTCGGCGTTCACCGCGCTTATCTGCGCTGGCTCGGCATCTCGTCTGCCAGCGGAGCTACTCTCCTGCGATGTCGACTTTGCTAGCTCGACTAACTCGATGCATAGCCCCTTTTGCTTGTTATTTTCCCGACTCGTGAGATGCACGCCTAATTTTTTCGATTGCGAGCCATTTTCCCACGGCCACGGTATGGCTAGCTTGGCTGTGTCATTTCGCGGCTTTGCTCTACCTAGCTCGGGCGTTGGCTCGGGCGGCGGCTGGGGTGGTAGTGGTGGTGGTGTCGCGATTACCTCGCTATCTGAGCTCGCGTCGACGATGCTCAGTTGCGACTCTACGAATTTGCCCGCACCTTTTATTGGCAGTACGAAAGACTGCAGCGGCTCATGTTCGGCTGCTATTTGCCCTGACGGTGGAGGCCTCTCGCCCTCGGAACTCTCGCTGCTTGTGGCGGGTGTGTATACCTTTGGTAAATTTCGGCTACGCAGAGACCGATCTGAGCCTCTGCCTAAGGGGTCTATGTCCCTCATGAACCGCCATGCCCCTGGGGGCAGCACGATGTCCGTGGGTTGCCCTGAATCGATCGCGGAGTCGTCGACCGCGGTTCTTGCCTGGAGCTCTCGCTCCCTTGCCGTGGTGGTTCCACTCAAGGTTGGCGTTTCTCCCTTGGAGCCGGCCGCCAGCGCGTACGCCTCTATGGATCGCGTTAGTATCTCTCTTATTCGCGTTTCTTCGCTCAGGCTCAGCTGATAACGACACTGCTCGACGCGCTGCAGTGTCGTATTCGTAAGAACGCATCGCGTGTCGATCGAGTCAGCGTACGCGAGTTTATATAGTCGGTTGCTTTTTTCCACTCTCGAGTACCAGCGTATTCGGATGACCTCGTCTCCGTCGTACGTATCTTGCAAGACTCGGCATAGATAGAAACCGTCGCGATCGTTTCTCACGGCTAGAACTTCATTTTTTGCGTACGTACGCGCGCGGCCCGCGTGTCTTTTCTTCAACGGCTGTGCTCGCTTCGTCGAATCGGAGTCGGACGATGTTTGTATTATCTTCGCGGCTCTGCCTGCTCCGCGTTTCTTCACCGCGCGTACCCGGAATATTCTTCCCGGTGGAGCTCCAGCGTCTTCGTCGGGGCTCGCGCTAATCTGCTCGTCAGCTAGCTGGTATAGCTTTTCTCGCGGCAGATTCGGGTTTACTTCGCCGGGATTGATTACCGGGTTTCGCGAGAGCGCGTCCGCGTTAACGTTTTTCTTGCCGGGTCGGTATACTATGTCGAAATCATAGCCGATAAGAGCCGCTTTCAGACGGTTGAAGCGCACGTCGGGTTTCCGCGTAGTATGAATATGCTTGAGAGCCTCGTGGTCCGTTACTACCGTGAATCGCCTGCCGTATAGGTAGCAGCGAAACTGCTCTTTCGCGAATACGATAGCTAGCAGTTCCTTATCGTACGTTGGATATTTTAATTCGCTGCCTTTGAGACAGTGGGAGGCGAACGCGCATGGCTGGTCTTCACCCAATTTGCCCTGACTCAAAATGGCGCCCAAGGCGTAATCGCTACTATCGGTTATCACGATAAATGGTTTGCTCAACTCGGGGGCTTTCAATACCGGCTCGGTTGATAGAATTTGTTTCAAGTCCCGGAACGCTGACTCTTGTTTCTCCGACCACACAAATGTCTCGTTGTCTTTTGCCACGTCGTATAGTGGTTTCGCTATTTTTGCGAAATTATTCACGAACCGGCGGTAGTAGCTAAATAAACCCATGGCCTGCTTCACCTTATCCGCGTTCGTTGGCACCGGATAATTCACCATCGCGTGTATTTTTGCTGGGTCCGTTTTTACGAACCCCCCGCCGACGATGTGCCCGAGCACGTGAGCCTCTCTCTTTAAAAATTAGCATTTTTTAGGCTCTACGGTTAAGTTCGCCTCGAGCAAGCGGTCCAACACGCGGCGCAGGCGTTCGCGGTGTTCGTCGAGCGTTTCGCTAAACACCATTAAATCATCGAGATAGATTTCTACCTCGTTTCCCTGTAAACCGCGCATCGCGAGAGACATGGCACGGGTGAGTGTGATTGTCGCCTCCTTAAGGCCCATGGCCATACGATTGAATTGGAGGAGCTGATTTCCCGATTTGCCGTCGGGCGCGTAAAATGCGGTCAGGTGCGCGGATTCAGGATCCATCTCGATCTGATGGTAGCCCTGTTTTAGATCCATGACCGTGATGTAATTCACGGAAGCAAGATTTTCTAATATGTCACTCATGAATGGGAGAGGGTGACAGCTTCCTTCGATCTCCTCATTTAATCGCCGAAAATCAGTTACTAACCGAAACCGCTTGTTCCCCTGCGCGTCAGGTTTCTTCGGAACAATCCATAGCGCCGAGGAGTAATTGGAATTTGACGGCTCTACAATTCCCTGCTCGCGTAGCTTCTCTAGCTCTATTGCCATCTGCTCTTTTATCGCGGGCGGGAATCGAAAGCGGCCGCAATGTATTGGCTTGTTTGATTTTAATACAATCTTGTGTCTTAATAATTGCGTCGCGGCTAGTGGTTCGCCGTCGAGTCCGAACACTCCTGCGTATTCGTCCACGAATTCGCGAATCTAATCTTTTTCTTCGTCGTTACAACCGTCGAGATCCGCGAGTTCCATAATTTTCGTGACTCTGTCGCGTCTCGCCGCGTCGTCGCGCTGTAGCTTGTCGTTTCGAGATTTTATCTCCTTGTATTTTTCGCAGCTACCGCCGAACGTTCTCCTTAAGTTCGCGGTGGGCCCAGTGATCTCCTCGTCCACTCCGTCCCCATCGGCTCGGGCTTGGGGATCCGACTCGGTGGCCTCGCACTCTATAAGTTCCACCGTTGGAACCGGGATTGTAACCGCGTCGTTACCCGTGTTCATACACACCGCGTAAATACAAAAGGTCAGAGTGCAGGTCCATTAGTGGTACCATGCCCACGCTCGCGTCTTTATCTTGCACGTGCGCGCTTATGACCATTTTCACGCGCGGCGGTATCGTTACGCTCTCTATCGCGTCGAACGGGACTTTTGTGCCCTTGACTTCGAGATACCTCGCGTTGGTGAACAAATTGCATTCCAACGCCTCCATCGCGTCGATACCTAGGATGCCGTCGGTATCTATCGGAAAATCATCTGGGGTGACATGCATTTCGCATAACACCCCGTGCAAAAACACGGTCGCGACGCCCAGCGTTTGTTCTTTGCCCGCTGTCACGCCGCGTATTACTATTTTTCTATCGCGGTTAAACGGGTAGCACGTTGCTAGCTTTCCTACTTTTATCGTAGAAATATCGGCGCCCGAATCCACGTAAAGTTTACATTTTCCCTCCTTGAACTGCTGGGAGTTCAGCGTAACTATTGGCGGCTGCCTTCCCGCAGTCAAAAATTTTATACTCGCGCCGGTCTCTTTTTCACCCGACGCGTTTTTTTTGCTCGCGAGATCTTGAGAATTTTCTGATTCCGGCGTTATAATTTTTGCATCGATAACCCGTATTGCTAAGTTGTCCGCAGCGGAACGCTGACGCGCGCACTCCTCCCCCTCCCTATTAGCGGGGGGTGATTCTATGTGCGACTCCGAATTCTTAGGATTCAGAGTTTTCGCTTTGGCTGTGGGCTCGACTGAAACCAGTGGCTTCTCAAGTGAATTGCCGCTCGACTCCGATATTTCGAGGGCTCGCACCTTATCTACTAACTTATCTACCTTATTGTTATTGTCAGAAGGACGCCCGTCGTTTGGGGATCGCGGCGAGCGCCTTTCTAGTTTTTTGCGTTGTTATTGCCATTGCTAGGGCTCTGGCCGCCGGCGGATTTTGTTTCGCCGTTTCCGGCGCTGTTACCGCTGCCACCGCCCGAGTTGCCTTGGCCTTGATTTTCATTCTGGCCTTTGCCGCCTCGACCTTTGCCACCGCGATAATTCTTATTGTTACCCGGAAATCTGCCCTGCGCGTCTCTTTCGCCACGGAGGTTTTTGATCTTATCATTTTGTATGTCATTTGCGATCGTGCGGCACGTACTTAGGGTGTGCCCACGCTTGTCGCAGTACGGGCAGTGATCGTTGTTATCACCGCTTGCTTGCGTTTGCGTATTCGCTGCATTTTCGCTACCACGGTTCTGCGCATTTGCGTCGCCTGCTATCGCGGCTATCGTCGCGCCTTTCGCGACGATTATCTCTGTCGCCGCTGCTTCGCCTGCGTTGGCCGTCTTGGCCACCCTCGCGTCCCTCGCGCCCTGACCGGCGATTTTCTCGGTGGTCGTCGTTTCGTCCTTCACGCCGACTCTCTCGGCCGCCGTCGCGCCTTTCGCGCCGAATCTCTCGGCTGCCGTTGCGTCTTTCCCGGCGGTTTTCTCGGCTACTGTCGCCTTTCTCGCGCCGTTCGCGACGACTTTCTCGGCTGCCGTCGTATCTGTCGCGCCGTTCGCGACGACTTTCCCGGCTGCCGTCTCGTCTCTCGCGCCGTTCGCGACGACTATCCCGACTGCTGTCGCGCCCGTCGCGCTGCTCGCGGCGGCTTTCCCGGCTATCGTCACGTCTGCCACGCTGCCTATGCTGCATGCGGCGCGGCCGTCTGTGGCCCATGGGCGTATAGTACGTGCTTGCCGAGGTGAGGCTTCTGTCCGAGTCATATAACGAGTTGACAAAACTGCTATCACCGTCGCTATCGTCGGGGTCGCTGCTCGGCTCCCCGTCCGAGCCGCCCGGCCGCGTTTGTCTGCCCCTTTGGGGTATTATATTCGGCTTCCCCTGCTGGCGGCCGACTCTGGGGCTCCTTACAGAGCTTGTCGCGAGACCGCCGCTCGCGTTCGCGCGTGCGTTTGTGCCAGTCGCTAGTGTTGGCGTTCTGGCCGCTCGCGGGCGTTCGTCGCTTCCCATATTCATGCACATGATATTAACAATCTCTTGAGTGCGGTTCGCCAGGAGCCGCGCTATTAATTTCATGGTCTCGGGGTCCGCGCTCTCCGCACTCGTGAAAAACGTCTGGTTCGGTTCCTTATCTCCCCGATCATGCGAATCGGTTTTTGCCGTCGCGGTCGGCTGATTGTCCGTCGCTCCGCAGCTGCGGCCCAGGTCACGCATTTGTGCCGCGAATTGCCTCTCGTCGAACGATCGCGCCTCGGAACTCACTGAAGCGGCCGCCTTTACGTTGGCGATATTTTTTATTTCTAGCAGGTTACCGACGCCTGCCATGCAACGCTCGCCAATTTCTAGTCGCTCGGTTGTTTTGAACGGCTTCGCGAGCTGCCCCCAAATACCGTTCGGTTGTTTCGTCCCTATGCCTAGCTTCCCGATGCGGTGGCGCAATTCGGCGATGTCTGGCGGATCGTCGCCGGCCGTTTCGCCATTATTCGCACCGGCGCCCCTCCACGATGCCGGCGGGTCTATGAGGTCCACAGCTTTTGCCGAATTTCGGCTCTCATCGATGGAAAACCCCATGAACTCGCCCTCGCGCGGCGCGTCGCCGTGCCTCGCTAGAAGGTTTTCCCGCGTTTCTTTCCACCCGTCGGCCATTCGCGCGTCTCTTTTTCGGCTCTCGCTGGAGGGGACCGACTGCACACTTTCCTGACTCAGTGTGCGCCGCAATCGTCGCTGCGTGTCCGGCGACAGTCGGTTATAATTTAAAAAAATTTTGCGCGCCTGCAATAATCTTTTTTTTGTCTCGGGATCGCTCTCCGCTTTGTTGCGCTTTTCGCCGTCACCGTTGCCTCGCTGGGAGCGCGACCTCGTTATGCTCTTCGCCGCTTTCATCAGCTTGATTCGCGTCATTTGCGCGGAAGTTCGCGTGAAACGTTTCGGTTTCTATGGATTCTATAATCGCGAATACCGAATAAAAGGCGAAGGTAACTAATTCGCGAATGCCAAGCCGAGTGAACAATCCAAGCGTACT
The DNA here is from genome assembly GCA_018906965.1 of Philotrypesis tridentata. Taxonomy (NCBI): domain Eukaryota; kingdom Metazoa; phylum Arthropoda; class Insecta; order Hymenoptera; family Pteromalidae; genus Philotrypesis; species Philotrypesis tridentata. The sequence continues at coordinate 19,769 of JACCIB010001381.1, forward strand.
TACAAAGCGATGACGATGCTGGAAGCTCGCATGATGGTGATGTCTGGAACGGTAGGGCGGTATTGGCTGCTGCGGTGCTGACTGCTGCGACGGTGGGTGTGGCTGGTCCTGCTGGTGTGACGTCCCCAGCAGTATGGTCCCTGGGATGTCCCTCGGTGGCTCAGGCGAGCTTGGTTGGCCGAGGTCGGCTTTGCGGACTTCGCACGCTCGCCGGCGATTGCGAAGGTTAGCTCTCGCTCAGACGTTGCTGAGCGGGGCACGTGTTGTTGTGTGAACTCGCTGCTGGCGATGCTCGTCTTTATGGTTTGTGTCTTGTGGCCTCCTGAGTTCTTTGGCAAACTCGCACTTATTCGCTGCACTGATGTAGCGTAGTCGGCTGGCGCTGGTTCCACTGGCTTATGTGTCGAATTATGTTGTCCCTTTTTCTTTCTATTTATTTGATGATTGACACCAGCTGAAGACTAGTCCACAAGCACTGCACTATTCACTTATTACGGTTCACACGGGAGCGGTGATGTATCGTCCGATGCTCCGCTTATTAAAAATGTTTTTGAGCTCGGAAAGAGAGAAAAAAAAATTTTCCAAGCCTCGGCGACCCGAGCTTTTTGATTCACTAATCGGGAAAAATTCACCAAGCCTCACAGTTGATTTGCTGCCTCGGATGTTCTCTGCGGCGTGGTCCACGGGATGTCCTCCTCGGTGGCTCAGACGAGCGTAGTTGGCCGAGATCGGCTTAGTTGGCTGAGATCAGTTTTGACATTATTTTAGTCTTTATTAGAAGTTCAAGTTGCTAAAAAAATCAAGTTTTAAAGTTGTTCTACTAGTTAAGTGTCACTAGGTCAACCTACATATTATATTAAGAGAATAAAATCGTAAAAATCACACCTGTAAAGAATCCCCGATTCTGGTAAAACTGTACGTTAAAAATTTATTGTGAGACAATGGGTGTATTCCTTGCATCAAAGCGCTTCCAATCATGTAAAAAAAGTTGACCTAACCCAATTAGTTTTTGAGAAATGGGCTTTTGAATATGACCTAAAATTTCGAAAATCAGCGTATGTACGTACGTACGTGCTTGGAAAGTGTGTTTTTTTTTCTATGAAAGGAATAAAAAATTACAAATATGGTTCAATGAAATTAAATGTGTTCCATTGCGCTATACATTCGTGAAAAAAAATTTTTCAAAATCTCAAAATTGATCCATTTTATCGATAAAAAAAGGACGCGAGTTATTCGATTTTTTATATAATGTGTAACGGGGCAATTTGGCTTTGTCACGGCAACCACAGTATGTCGCCGCGTCACCGAGTCTTACCTTTAGCTTCTATACTGCTACCCCGACGCAGCTCCTCGGCAACCTGCGTACTAACGTTTACGCGGCCAAATGCAGCGTGTACAAATGTGTGATGCGCCCGAGCATCACACTTACTGTGCAAAGAATAGTTCTTTCGGGTTCGGAAATCAAGAAGACGAAGCGATGATACGAGAAATAAATACTCGGTTATTTATGCTAAAGAAATGAGTCGGAGACTCGTATATTGTAAAATTAAGAAAGTAATATAATAATCCGCATAGACAGTCGCACGCGCGACAGCGGAGAGATTCTCGCACGCTCTCAATCAAGGAAGAGACGAGTATTCTGTGGTCGAGAATACTCGTCTGTCGGCGACCTTGTCGAGGAAATGTTCTTACGAGATTCGACTTACTATTAGCACGAGGTGTGCGTCGCTTCCTCGAAACTATCACGAGCCGTCAACTCTCCTACGGGTATCTCGCTCGGGTGCTGTCGATTAGTACAGAGAAGGCGTCCCTTCTCCTGCAATCCGGGTGTTGAAGACGAACACAGCCTAGAGCTTCTCCGTGGACGAGTCGATCTACCTCGGGCACTAACGGTGGCCTCGCAAACGGTGTACCTAACGCACGAGGTACCTACCAGCACGGTCAAATCGAATCTGATCTATTCGGCGCGCGGGCCTTATCCTATTCTTCCCCCGCGCATCCCTCACCATAATACACGAACGAAGCTTGCTGCTACGTTCACATCGTGCGACATAACGAGCGCGCGCTGTTCGAATAGCGCGGTCTTATCTCTCGTTACAAATGTTATACGATGCTCGTGGGATCTGCTATTTGTTTAAATATAATAATTAAATAATTTCAAATATGAATTAATGAAATCGAATGTTTTCAACTCAGCTATACAATGGAGACGAGATCTTCGATTTTCATAAAAAACGGGAGCGAGATATTTGATTTTTCAAAATTATTTTATATTTTGTTGTAAATATTTACAATAGAATATAAACTTTCCTATAGGCCTTAAGCCAGAATATTAATCAGTTTTTGTAAGTAGAGCTTGATTCATGTATGCAGATCAGTACAGATATTTTTATACTTATAAAACAAATTTTTGTAAAATTAGCAGAACAGGCCCATCACTGATAAAAATTAATTATTTTCATGGATTTTTTTTCACACTTTAGGTATATTGGCGCTACCAAGCATTCATCTACCACAAAAAAATTGTAGATACAAAATGAAACTCCATAGAAACACCATACACCATATCATCTGATTTATAACTACACAAATAACGTCTTTACCATGAAAAAACCATAAAATATAACACCATAACAATTTTAGAGTTAAAATTCATAAAAGAAAAACACTGAAAAGTCTTAAAACACAGTCTTAATGTTTTTCAGCTTCAAAAAAAGCCCCATAGAACAACCGTATCTACAATTTTTTGTGGTAGATGAATGCTTGGTAGCGACAATATACCTAAAATGTGAAAAAAATCCATGAAAATAATTAATTTTTACCAGTGATGGGCCTGTTCTGCTAATTTTACAAAAATTTGTTTTTTAAGTATAAAAATATCTGTATTGATCTGCATACATGAATCAAGCTCTACTTACAAAAACTGATTAATATTCTGGCTTAAGGCCTATAGGAAAGTTTATATTTTATTGTAAATATTTACAACAAAATATAAAATAATTTTGAAAAATCAAATATCTCGCTTCCGTTTTTTATGAAAATCGAAGATCTCATCTCCATTGTATAGCTGAGTTGAAAACATCGATTTCAGTAATTCATATTTGGAATTATTTAATTATTTTATTAAAAAAAAAACACAGATCCCACGAGTATCGTATACCATTATATGAAAAATCGAATAACTCGCGTCCGTTTTTTATCGATGAAATGGATCAATTTTGAGATTTTGAAAAATTTTTTTTACGAATGTATAGCGCAATAAAAAACATTTAATTTCATCGAAACATATTTGTAATTTTTTTTCCTTTCATAGAAAAAAAAACACACTTTCCAAGCACGTACGTACGTACATACGCTGATTTTCGGAATTTTGGGTCATATTCAAAAGCCCATTTCTCAAAAACTAATTGGGTTAGGTCAATTAGGTTTTTGGGTTTTGGGTCGTTCAATAATATATGAAAACTTAAAATTTATAAATAATAAATTTTATAAAACACTATTAACTATTTAAATAAAATGATTTTAAAATAATTCTTATGATTATTTAAAATTATTTACTCATATAATATATCATATTTCAAAATCACAGAAGCTTGGGGCGTGTTGTGGCATGGTTTTGTGGGTTTCAAAAATAAATAAGAAACTATAATTTTTATAAATTAATAATTTAACTAGTAATAAATTTTGTACCATTTTCTAAAAAAAATACTTTGAAATTTTTAAATTAATTTTTAAAAAAAGAAAAGAAGTTGACATTTTTCATGATTTTGCTTTGTTATTGAGCTAAAAGATGCTGAAAATGTCAACGTACGTACGCTGATTTTCGAAATTTTAGGTCATATTCAAAAGCCCATATCTCAAAAACTAATTGGGTTAGGTCAACTTTTTCACATGATTCGAAGCGCATTGATGAAAGGAATGCACCCATTGTCTCAAAACACGTTTTAACCGTATAGTTTTGCCAGGATCGAGGATTCTTTACAGGTGTGATTTTTACGATTTTATTCTCTTAATATAATGTAGATATTTTTTCGATTTCAGTACCTTTTGATCGTACCGTTAGTGACGGGTCATTAGTGGCTATCGGATCCCCTTAAGTATATTTATTTTTTAGAGTCGATTTCTAAATGCAATTTATACAGTTTTTAAAACTTTTATTTAGTAATAAAAATTATCTCTCGTTTTCTAAATGGACTTGCATTTTTATTTCGTAAATTAAGTAGGCATTTATCGATTCAGTGTATAATCGGCTTTTAAGATTCCTTGTGAACAAAAAGTTTAACTGCATTAGTATTCTGGATGTGTAAATTCCTGAATTGTAGTATTTTAAGAATTAGAACGTATAATTTTGATCATTACTAGGAAGGTACAAGGTATTTAGAAAATGTAGTATCTATTTAACTACCAGAAAAGTGTATGGAGATTATTAAATTTCATTTTTTTGTTTACGAAATTAAAAGTCATAAGAAATTAATTTGAACAATGACAATAATGCATTCTTTCATTTCTAACTTTTATGTTTGTACTATACCAATGTAAGCATGAAATTCTTATGTCTATAACATTATCAATAATAAATAGAATAATTAAATCCAAAACGTGTGGTTCAATATAGTACTATATGTATGCACTTATCTAACCAAAATTTTTTAAAATTGCAGCGTATTCATAGCTCCGAAAGAAAATTTATAACATTGCGTCACATAAGTGTTCTATTATTGGACCAAGGTTATCGTTAATAATATATTCTCAGAAAATGAAAATAGAACTTCTTGATTAATAGATTTTATTTAACTTATTATCTTACTTATATAATCTTTCATCAATACACATCCCTAAAAAATGAATATTTGAATTATATTATATACTTTAAATAGATTAAAAACATGAATCTATCGCTCTACTCGAGTCAAAAATAATTTTAGAATATAGGCTCTGCACTGCATATTCTCACAATGGAGATGTGTATGCAGGCAGGCCTCAAAAAAATAAAGAGAGAAATATAAATTTCGCTGTTGGCGTTTCGTCCCAGCTGTCAGAGTGGACTCCTCAGTAAGGCTCTGACAGCTTCCTTAGACGCCCGTCACTTCGAAGAGAAGCGGCATTTATATGGTCTCGGCCTGCGTTTTTCTCTTGTAAGAGAGAACTCTTGCATAGAGAAAAAGGCAGGTCGCCACCTAGCGGACACTTATAAGAACCAGTGTCAAAATTTAGATGGTATGTGACTCTATCACTCGAAAGTATAGTATATAGATTAAGGGGTTATGACAGTGTTAAAATTTTGAAAATATTAATTTTTTTTTATTCACTTTTTTCACAGTTAATAGTCCGTAGAATATGGTCCTGAAAGCCGTTTTTTGCTAAAAAAATTTGCCTTGAAGATATCGACAAAAAACTGATAAATCTGTTTCAAGTAAATTTTTGAAAAATCGTGATTTTTAAATATTTTAATTAGGCAAAACTTGTGAAAAGGATTGTTCTACCACACTTTTTACAGAGTTATTTAATGAGAAATCTTACTGAAAATACGACTTAAAAATCGTTTTACAAACCGTTTTTTTTTCATGAGTTACGAATTTATTTCCGTAAAATAAATAAAATCCGTAAAATAAATAAAATCCGTAAAATTGATTTTTCTATGTGTCATTTTATGTTAATAAACTCAATGTGTTAAAGTAAAGGCATTCAACAAATTTGAATTTGCCACTCGAACAGGTTGTACCTCACAGCGTCCGGTCGAGAATGAAGATTACTGTTTGATCGGTATAGTAGAATTTTCTGTAAAGCAGCAGAAAGCAGCCAAACAGCTGTTTTTCATCCAAGACACTAGATCAGTGCAGTTAGTCTGCTAGCTGCTGTAACAATGCTTATAACCTCAGTGGTGTTGTAAAAGTGTAAGAGCTTCTGCAGAATACAAAAATTTTTCAGATAAGTATTGGAAACTAATTAGTAATAATTGTGTTCATAATGATCTTTTTCTTTGTTGGTTTATTTTTTGCTTTTAGTTGTACGGGTGCAATCCAGCAAGATGGGAGTTTATATTGACTGTCTGGAGTTTTATTTTGCATACTTTTTAACAATTTGAAGTGTATTTAATAATGGTAAGTATTGCAAGTAATTGTAGTTCATAAACATAACTTGATTATGAATAGCTAACGACAATTTTTATTTTATTTCCAGCTTCTAAATGCTATTGTATAGTATATACTTTATTCTTACATATACTTTATTGTATGTATATTTGAGTACCAAAAGCAAATCAAGGTATGCCACATAGTTTCTGTAAATATAGCTGAGTTCCTTTGTATGATTTACATTATAAATTTTAAATGCCTTTTACTCAAATTTAGTTTTTTCATGGTTTTCATGTACTTGCCGCAGCTTTCTGAAGGAACCGTAACATCAATCCGGATGAACCAAAGTGGAAAACCTTCCTTATGAGTACGGTCACAAACTGAGTGGAGAAGAATTGGCAAAAATAAGTTCAAAGTCAATGTTACGTATGTTTATATATGTAACATTCACTATAATTATTAATATTGTCAATATATGTTTAATTAATTATATTAATTTTGTGTTTTTCAGGAATCTGTTCCACTTAGTCTGAGACCAGACTCATAAGGAAGATTTGGCACTTTGATTCATCAGAATTGATGGTACGGTTCCATCAGAACCATGCGGCAAGCAAATAAAAGTGATGAAAATCATGATTTTTGGTAAGCAATTCCTTTAATTGTTTTTAAATGATACACTCACTTTTTGCATATTATTTATGCATAAAAGTGATGTGTAATACTTATATTTGAAAGCAAAAATATAGTTTTTAGAGCACCTACATATGTTTATTTTTTACAGCACTAATAATTTTTCTTTTTTTTCAGGTTTTAACACTGTCATAACCCCTTAAAAGCATGAATCTATCGCTCTACTCGAGTCAAAAATAATTTTAGAATATATCTATATAATTTTTGATAATGCTTTTCTATTTAATACGTTTATGAAATCATGATGGAGAAACATATTACATCGATGCAAGACGTTATGGAAATTTAGCCCGTTTTATCAATCATTCTTGTACTTCAAATTTATTGTCAGTGCGAGTTTTTGTTGAGCTCCAAGATTTACATTTTCCACGCATAGCATTTTTTGCTAACAGAGATATAGATGCAGATGAAGTGTTAGGGTATGTGGTAATGTTATCTTTTTTTTTGTTTTGGTTTGGCTTCAGTTTTGTATTTTTTATTTGAATTAAAAGTGTATTATTATTTTCTAATTGACAACTTTTTGTTCCAACATCGATTATGCTGAGAAAATTTGTGACAATCACAAGTGCAGCAGCTCCATTGTACTGCACAGCCATGGATTCCGTTGACAGTCGAATGGTAGGATGCAGTAATGAAGTCGATTAGGACGATGTTGCCATGACAAGGTCCAGTGCTCGTATACCCTACACTATTCTCTGCCGTAAGCATAAAGAAAGACTGATACGTCACAACTGCTGCCCGAGCTGTGGACTGTTTTGCTCTCAGGGAAAATTTATGAACTATTCGAACGGGCATCAATATCACAGCGGTTGTGAGATGTACTACGAAAAAAAGCACTGTGTCCTCATTACGGTAGCTATGGCCTATCCTTCGAAGTTATCATTTCCACGGCAGGAAAGCGGAATCCCGCACAATCCCCGATGCGCAAGCAATCTCCCAAGGAACCTTCTGCCAAGATAAGTTTGCCCGGATCAGGTGACAACAGAAAGCTCGCCGAGCAACAGCCTATATATAAAAGAAGCCGAGTGAACCGCTCGTCAACCCTGAACTCGTTCACATTCCCGAGCCGACTAATAATACGAGCGCCGAGAAACCATAGCGCTATACATTCATGAGCTTGTACACCGCTTTGAAAAATGGCGAATTGCACAAATTGGTAAATGTTTTAGGTAACTTCAATTCCGTATTAAATTAAATTAAGGAATTGTTTCGATATATTAACCGGTATTTTCCGTTTCAGCCAATGGTTTCAACGCAGATCATACATTCCAGGAGCAAGGCCATCGCACAGATCTGCATGTAACTGCCAACAAAGGTTTCTTGGCTTGTGTTGTAAGTTCTAAGTTCAAGCGGGTGCGCAAGTAGATGTTTTAGATAGAAATCAATTGTCTTCTCTGATGTTAGCTGCCACTAACGGCAAAGCTGAGGTCGTTAAGTATTTAACCCATTAACGCCCAGGATGTACATTTTTGACATAAAAGTTTGAACCGTCACCTCGTAATGAATTCGCGCGTTAAAAATTCGGGACCCACAGTTTCTTATGTAAAAAAGACTGTTCTTACCAATGGTGTGGATTAAATTTTGATAAAATTGAATTTTATTACCCAAAAATGAAAAACAACGAAAAAAACGCACTTTTTGAAAAAAATTTTTTTTTTAAATCGATTTTTCGACCGCTTTAAATTTTTCTATGCATAAAAGAGTTATATGTAGTCTGGTATTGATACCTATACTTAAAGACTCCGTGGTGGAATTAGCGCCAAAATTTTTTTTTTCAACACAATGGCGTCCTATATGCACCTTTTTTTGTTTCATATTCACCGATTTTTTTCTGGAAAACTATCAACTTTTATAAAAATTTCATAAGAATAAAAATATCTTAGAATTCGTCAAGAAATACTCTTAAATTTTTTCAGATTGATCCGGGAAAATTTTTGATTTTTCGAAAATTCGGAAAATCAATATTTTGAAAAACGTCCGGAAAAAATCTGAAAAAAATTGATAACATTCCTTGATGAATTTTAAGACATTTTTATTCTTTGCAAAATTTGCTTAAACCTTATAGATTTTAAGAAAAAAATCAGAAACCAAATTGTATAAGACTTTAGTTACATTTTTGTGTAGGACGTGAAGAATGTGTCTTTAGCCATTTAGCAAATGTGCTGAAGCTTTAGCCATTTAGCAAATATGTTGAAAAAAAAATTTTTGGCGCTAATTCCACCGCGGAGTCTTGTAGGTATCAATGCCAGACTACACATGACTCTTTTATGCATAGAAAAATCTCAAGCGGTCAAAAAATCGATTAAAAAAAATTTTTTTTCAAAAATTGCGTTTTTTTTCATTGTTTTTCATTTTTAGGTAATAAAATTGAATTTTATCAAAATTTAATCCCCCACACCATTGGAAAGAGCAGTCTTTTTTACATAAGAAACAGTGGGTCCCGAATGTTTAACGCGCGAATTCATTACGTGATAACGGTTCAAACTTTTATGTTAAAACTGTACATCCTGGGCGTTAATGGGTTAATGTGAGTACGGGCTGACGTTACATTAAAGGGTGAAGACGGTATGACTGCATTGCACAAGGGTGCCAAATCTGGTCGCCTGGACGTATGTCAAGTTACTTTAAACGAGTGTAAAGTACCTCGAACATTAGTAGGTAATAACCTACAGATTTGAATTGCGTGCAAGTACTTACAGTTATCGATTTAAGACAAATTACAAATGTGAATCGTTTTCGACAGATATGGTAGATGATGGTGGATGGACTAGTTAATTTGAATGAAATTATACTGCAAATATTTATGCTTTTTTTATTGATATCGTTAAAGTACATCATTTATTTTTATTTGTACTGCTGTTATGTTTTTGTACTTTATAGTACAGGGTGGCATAAATCCGCACTTAAGCCACGGCTATCCGTGGCATAAACAGTCGATTATAGCACTGTGATACGACTCGAATAGACTCGTTACTCTCGTGCGCTAACCTCACGGTGCCAAAATGGACTGTTAATGCCACGGATAGCCGTGGCAGCGGATTTATGCTAGTCTGTGCTATAAAATATCGTAATATACTATTATGTTCAATTTTAGAGAAATGCTTGCAATATGATTTCAAATAATTATTTCGTAAGAAAATGTATTTCAAAAATATATTATTAGAAATTAATCTTATAACATACACTTCATACAAAGCAGAATGACAAGTACAATATAGTGCATAAATTGATACAGCATGATTAAAATGTAGCACGTAATCTTTTGAAGAAATGTGAAATTCTAATTTTTTATTAAAAGCTTGAACCCTCAATTCATCATAAACACATTCATGCCCACAAGAACAATGTCAATTTTCACTAGTTAATATAAAAGAGTAGTATGCCCCGGACTATGGCGCGTCAAAACAAACCCCCACCACCGCACTCAGAGCGGTGAGGAGATTTGTTTTGACGCGTCATAGCCCGGGTTGAGAAGGGGGGCCGCCAGGTGGGAAGAGTGGGGCCGCCAGGTAAGAAGGGGGCCCAGGTGGGAAGGGGGATATAATTGGGGAGGGGGGCCACACCTGTAATTGGAGGAGGGAGACCCATAGGTGAGAGTGGTTTTTAGTGGGGGAAGGGGAAGGGAGGGGGAAAATCAGAGAAATGTAAAATAATTTTTATTGCAAATAAATATCTTTTCATTACTTTTTTACTTTACTTTTTTACTTTACGTAATTACGATTGTGTATGTGAAAAGGAGGTGGATTATGGATTCACAGGTGGATAAAAGACAGAGTTTGATTAATTATTCAACCTTTTATTGAGCATATTTATTAAATTGTACATATGTAACGTAGCAAGTTCGTACAGCAAATTTTCAATTTCAATTTTTTCAAGCTCTGAAGAGTATTGATGATATTTTTTACAATAGCTATCAACGTTTGCCTTGAATGTAGCAAGCACGCTATCATCGATTAAATTAACATATTGTTTTACAATTCTCGGCGTATAACTTAGTAAACGAGATTCCGTCATATAATCTTTACTTTTATTTATAATGAAATCTGCAATATTTTTCACAACTTCGTTCACACTACCACCAATTACTTCAAAACACCACAATTGTAAATCAATACATTTATAAATATAATTTTTTAAACACTCAAATGTTGATTCGTCCAACGTGATGGATCCTTGCAATCTTCCTGGTGTCTTGGACTGATTGGGTAGTATATCCTGATTAATTACGATGATCCTGCCATGATTATCGTTTGTAAATTTAAGCCTCCAACTAGAGCCCTCAACTACAACGTTCTTTCGGTAGTCAGCTTCTCCAGCAAAGTATTTCGTTGAAGTCGCTACTTAATAATTTTGCTATTGGTTTGTAGTCGTCGTCCTCTAAAGTATCGTATTCCATGCCTACGATAATTTTTTTTGATTGTATTTTGATTTATTATCCAGCCCGTATAAAGCACAAAATAACATTTGCTGCTGTGGATACGAAGCCATACTTGTAGATGCGTCTTGACTGTTCTCTGGACGACTGACAAAGTAGGACTGATCACGAATTCTTAATGTATAGTTTTGAAATACAATGATAGTGGCCGGTGGGGGCCCCCGACAGACCTCGAGGTAAGGACGGGTGCGGATCGACAAAATGCCCGAATGCTGATTCAAATCTTCGCTTAACTCGACACTTTACACTTTACAATAATGACATTTTAGAAGGGCAACAGCTTTGTAAACATCTGACAATGCAGCCGCCATTTCCTACGAAGCACTCATCAGCTCTTTTCGCGCATCGTACATATCGTCTGACAATGTCATCATTTTTTTGCAGATTGTCAGAGAAATTATTGAGAAATTTATTGTAACCTAAACCATTACTCATATAACGCAGAAACATAATACAATATTGACCGCATACATTCGAGGAATCATTCTGCAGTCGAAAGTTATTCCAACGAAGCTGTTTACAATTTTTTCGCAATCGATTGATATGGTCAGGTATGAGCGGTGGTAGGCCAAAACTATCAAAATAAAACGCGTTACAAGATTTATCGATATACATAGCGATCCAATGCATACCCGATTTCGTATGATCATCTGTATTGACGATAAACGCAGCTGGTTTCGTCCAAACTCTCGGTATTTGATCGGCTCGGAATACACCGATAGTATGGGAGCGAATTTTGTTAAATTTTTCAATATTTGAAGACTATCCATTGCAAAGACTACTTATACTATTACATCTATTCTGAGACAACCATGAATTAAGTCATTACTGTAGTGTACGTGTAAGCGCGATGTGTGAGTGAGCGCGAGACACACTGTAAGCTGCACAGCAGTGCGCATGCAGCGGCGCATAGGTATGAGTGTATACACTATATGGTGTATAGTGTAGAGTGTCAGAGCGACGCGAGAGACTATGCTATAGTAAGCAGATAAGCCTGAACGGTTCAACGAGCAACACGTGCTCTATATAGTATTATACACTAATAAAGAGATAGCATATTAATGGTTAACTAGAGCGTCCTTATTTAACACTCCCGGTCATCTCACAAACATCACAATAACATATAGTGTAGTAGAACATAGTGACATCTATATACTAAAATATTAACTACTAAAATCGACTATGACTTGACGAGATGCATCAATTTCTAAAATGTTTTCATACTCGGTGTATAGAATGCAGTTGACTGTTTCCGTTAATGGTTTGCTGAAGCGTACTTCTAATTGAACGCTACCATGTTTGATCAGATTCGCCGATAAATCCGGAGTCAGATCAAAGGCAAAGAGACAATAACCCTGTGGATAGGAATCGCGGGTTATTTGATTACCCTCGTTTAGAAAATGTATACCCGTACCAGAGAATAGGGTATGGTATGCATCTACGTATAGATTTCTTGTTGTAAAGTCAGGCTGCAATGGTTTTGAAGGTACCTGCACACCGTCAACGTACAAGCATAAAGATTTTAAATTAAAATGTTCGAAATTGAATGGATTGAGCATTCGGTCACCATTAAAAGCTTTATTATTGACAAAACCAATGATAATTCTTTTCGGTAGTTGACCCAGTACAATATTATCTAAAGTCTCACCGTGTACACCACTATGCATGGTTATTGCTTTAACCTCCACCCTCGTTAGAGGATATTTAGCAGTTGTTTTTGAGAGTGATTGAGCGTGTGCCAACAATATACCAGGACTGATTTTTACACGTCTAATAAGATTTGCCTCTTCGATGTGTACGGTAAAAGTACCGGCAGGATCCATCAGGCAAAAACTATCTCGAGCTTTCACTAAACGTACTCTCACTTCAACACCATTGATTAGAAGTATCTCTTGATTGAAGACATCTGTATGCAGATGACCAATCAAATCAATAGGTTTATCATGGGCTAACAATTTTCGTCTTTCCACAAGGCCTTCATTGGAATTTTCCGTATCATTCATGTTTCCAGCAGTATCGTCACACCACAGAACAGTAGAAAGGTGAGAGGCTTTTGCAGCAGGACCATAATTCAGTAGCGTTTCAATGTAAGCTCTGTACGCATAGGCATTGGTAGGTGGGGATACAGATTTTGAATTGAATAGCACGTCTACTTGATTGAATAGAAAATGCATGAAATTATTCGTCGGTCCTACTAGTGCTATTAATCTTTTGAAAGACTCTCTATTATCTACATTAGGCTGCCAAGTTCCAGGTCCATACTTGAAATTTTCAAATGCGTGTAGCTTGAGCGATGGAGAGACTCAGTAGGAGTACAACGGATTTTGAATTTTTTAAATCGAATAATATTTAATAGGTCCTAAGCGCTTGCAAAGATGCGTGACCTAGTGTAGAAATCGTGTAGCAACGTGAATAAAAAAAGTAATGAGCAGTGGAACGGGACAATAAGCATCGTTATCCCAGTCATAAATACTTTATGGTAGGGTCAGGCTTTTCGGGACCTTTCGCTACAGGACCACGTGTAGCACCATGTATTGTGTCCTCTGCGGAAGGGACCAAGCGCTGTTAAAATCATTACAGCTTATTCCGGAAAAAAATTTGACATTTCACCTACTTTTTGAAACGAAAGCTGGAACTTTAATTTGATGTTTGACCCTGTTCTTAAAACTTTTTTGGCAAAATTCTTTTTGGAATCATTTTTGCATGAATTGAAGAACGCTGTGTCAAAATTTTAAAGTCATCGAAGTAGTGGAAGGTACCTTAAATCGGCTCCCAAGTTGGGTGGTTTTAGTCAAAATATGCACCTGTTAACTTCTTTAATTATTAACATTTTTGCACCAAACTTTTTCGAGCCTATTGCTATCGACACCGTGATGAGCTTCCGAAAAAAAATATCAAAAAATCACCATAATTTTATAGTTATATTCGTGTAATTGTTTGCCTGTAGTAAATCCTATTTAAAAAAAAAAATTACAAAGGAGCTACCAAATATTAACCGATTTTAAAAATACAAAATCCGTTGTGCTTCTACTGAGCCCCTCCATCGCTAAGGCTACACGCATTTGAAAATTTCAAGTATGGACCTGGAACTTGGCAGCCTAATCTACATCCACACTTTCTTCACTCACAGTAGATTTTAAACTTACACGAAGACTGAGCATGGTATGAGCCAAATCAATGTATTCATCACTATTACCAGGGATCACAAATTCTATCGATGAATCATCAGTCAAAGATGATATTGGTTTGTATTGAATCCAATGTGAACCCTCTATTGTCGTTTGAGTTGGCGGAATTTCAAATAGTAACAGTTCTGACTTCAAACATTCACAAGAATGAGTGTGTAAAAAAGCCATTTTTAACTGTCAAAAATATCTCTAGTACTCCTGCTTTTACGTCGTTTTCTTGTACTCACCTTCCTTCTACTCTTCTGGTTCTTCCTCGTCGTTTTCTTCTTCTTCCTCTTCCTCTTCTTCGTCTTATTGTTGGTCTTTCTTACACTTTTCTTTTTTGTACGAACAGTTATACGACTGTTGTGGGTGCAAGGAGCGCTTGCAACTGAGAAGGATAAGCGTAACGTGACATTTTATACCCGGCCCCCTCCATCAGTTTATCCAACTTTGCTTCTGCTTTTCTCTTTAGAATCTCACCAGACTCTCTCACACGACTGCGAAATGACTCTTTGACAGGTGTATTACGCGTTGCAACGTCGAATATAATATTTATACCTGTACGCACAGCTTCTTTTCCCACAGCTCTAGCACCCCGATTGATGAGCGGAAGGTCTCGACGAAATATACCGGCTAAGAATGAACCAATACCGTGACCTCTTTGGTAGGGTGATCCAATATAAACATGTCCAACACCTCCTGTGTAGGGTATTCTACCCCCTCCACCACCTCCATGACAACCATTACCAACTTGATGGCTGAAATAATCTTCATAGCGGTCCATTTTTAGTCCACTTTCTTAAAATGAAGTGTCACGGTCAGTGTACCGTGATCGAATGGTATTGGTCGCCCACAATCATCTCTTATATCTATTTCTACCGTCTGAAACGAGAATAATAATGGTATATACATAGGTGGAGAAAAACTTTTAATTCTGGTTTTTCCATATTCGTAATTATCGGTGTTCAAATATATTGCTCGTAAAAAACGAGACCGTACATCACCTGTCACATACGTGTCACAGAGATCGCTATAGATCGTAAACATTGCTGGTAATGCACTGAAAAGTCGAGCAGGTTCAGTACCCTCTATTAAACTTTGATCTTGATAAAAAAAATACAATCGGTTTCTGTCCCTCGACAGCGCTTTCAAAACCGAGAATTTTTTGTATTTTCTCTGGCAGAGAAACCTCATGAGTAAACTTAGAGCAAATAGTCATTGCACAGGTTTTTTTTATTGTTATATAACCGCCACGTTCAACCGCCAATTCCAAATGATACTTCATACATTCTAAGTTATTTATTTCATCGACGAGTGTAAAAATGTCTTTGTAATAACCAGGTCTAATCAGCGATCGGTTACTGTTAATCTATCTTCTTCTTCTTCTCTTATTTTGTTTGTCTTGAGCATCGAAGGAGGGGCTCGTTTCACAGAAATTTTTCTTTGTTCTTCATCGGGTTTCACATATTGAAACGTCAGCGGAATTTGAACCTCTGTAAGCGCCACTATCCATGAACCCTGTAATCTGATCTGTTGTGGCAATTGTGTTACATAGTGCGTCGTAGTGTTTTCTGCGAAAAATTTCATGCTGCTATTACTAGGTAAAATAATGTAAAATTGATCCTTCATTTCTGCGAAAGCTGACTCGCCTTGATCCAAGAATTGAACTTTTCTGGATAACCTTTCCACCTAACAAAATATTCCTTCGAGCGTCCCTTACCTCTGGTATGTAAGACATTTTCTATTTCAAAAGATGTTGTAGTTAGATCCTTTTGTACTCTACTCAACTCCTCAGCATAAAAATGACCATCTATAAATTCACCAGATAAATCTTGCAATTGATAGACAGGTGGGTAACGCGTTAAGGAAACTTGTATAATTTTAAATATTTCTAACGTCCAACCGCTCTCATATCCCTTCTCAAAGATGTTTCGTGCACGACTGACTCGTACCATATCTCCAACTTTGAACTTAGCTTTGATATCTGTTTTATTGTTTCTTCGATACCGTCGATCTATATTTTCCCGTGCTTTAAGAACATTGTATATAGTCACAGATGCCGGAGTCATCTTGGTTGCAGAGTGCTTAATATAATTGTACGATTTAATTATATTCTGCAATACATCGATGCATCTTCGTGTATTTTTGTGGGTAAAATATCGCCAAACCCGCTCTTTAATGGTGCGTATTAGTCTTTCTGCTATAGCTTTTGTATCAGGACTACGGGCTACTCTGTGTGTGATACCATTATCGTGTAAAACTATCCGAGTTTCACGGCTTACAAATTCTTTACCCTTATCCGTTTGAAGGCATATAGGTCGACGGTCATTGCTTCGTGATAACACACGTAAAATTGCTTCAGCCACACTTTTTGAAGTTTTTTCCTTAATCGGTTCTGCCCAGCTATATTTACTGATCACATGAATAATAATGAGAACGTAACTGTATCCGTCATTGTAAGTTTTTAAGGATCTCAAATCCATCAGATCAGCCTCCCATAAATCATCTAAATTCGTACATTATAACCACGTCTTGGGAATCGATGTCTAACGAGACGGTGCTGGTTGTATGCGTCTTGACTCTCGAGCCATTTTACAACGCTTTCTCGACTACATTTTTAATTTATTCTGTTTCTTTTTACGTATAGCCTGAAAAACTTTATCGATAGCAGTGTATGATGCCGGGTGTGATGGTGAATAATAAATTTTGTCAAATCTTGTACTTGTACGTTTTATCTTTTACATATTTTTCTTACTTTTCTGTTTCAACGGCTTCAATAATTTATTCTCTTCCTTTACCTCTTTGTCCTGTTTCTTATTATGAGTCTTTACCGTTTTATCGCCTCCCCTTTTCTTCTTTTTTGGAACGCTTTCTTGATCCGTGAAAATAGTTTTTCAAAAGTTATCTTGCTTACCATACAGCAAGCTGTCATGATTGCCACTGTTCGTTCATCTGCAGGTGTTTTATCGGCGAGCATTCGTTAAATGCATATTCGGCTAATACAATCTGCTTTGCGTCGATCACAATTTTTATTGCTATAGGCTATGTCGTGCTGACGACATGCTATATCCAAGGGGTTAATACCAACTTCACCACGCTCGATACGTTCAGC
>JACCIB010001382.1:0-37203 GCA_018906965.1 Philotrypesis tridentata
AGTTTTTCAAATATGTGTCTCCCGATTCGCTGCGAGGAAGTTGGTTCGAGCAGAAATCGAAAAAGGTTGATATGCAATTTTTGGTAAATTTTCCGATTTTAGCTAGTTTTTTTCCGGACTCCATATCTTCGGAACGGTTCATCCAAATATAGGCCGTTCAATATGTTTTTGGAAAGCTCTCGATCTCAGCTTTTCAAATATGTGTCTCCCGATTCGCTGCGAGGAAGCTGGTTCGAGCAGAAATCGAAAAAAGGTTGATATGCAATTTTGGTAAATTTTCCGAATTTAGCTAGTTTTTTCCGGACTCCATATCTTCGGAACGGTTCATCCAAATATAGCCGTTCAATATGTTTTTGGAAAGCTCTCGATCTCAGCTTTTCAAATATGTGTCTCCCGATTCGCTGCGAGGAAGCTGGTTCGAGCAGAAATCGAAAAAAGGTTGATATGCAATTTTTGGTAAATTTTCCGATTTAGCTAGTTTTTTCCGGACTCCATATCTTCGGAACGGTTCATCCAAATATAGGCGTTCAATATGTTTTTGGAAAGCTCTCGATCTCAGCTTTTCAAATATGTGTCTCCCGATTCGCTGCGAGGAAGCTGGTTCGAGCAGAAATCGAAAAAAGGTTGATATGCAATTTTTGGTAAATTTTACGAATTTAGCTAGTTTTTTTCCGGACTCCATATCTTCGGAACGGTTCATCCAAATATAGGCCGTTCAATATGTTTTTGGAAAGCTCTCGATCTCAGCTTTTCAAATATGTGTCTCCCGATTCGCTGCGAGGAAGCTGGTTCGAGCAGAAATCGAAAAAAGGTTGATATGCAATTTTTGGTAAATTTTACGAATTTAGCTAGTTTTTTTCCGGACTCCATATCTTCGGAACGGTTCATCCAAATATAGGCGTTCAATATGTTTTTGGAAAGCTCTCGATCTCAGCTTTTCAAATATGTGTCTCCCGATTCGCTGCGAGGAAGCTGGTTCGAGAAGAAATCGAAAAAAGGTTGATGTGCAATTTCTGGGAAATTTTCCGAAATTGGCTAGTTTTTTCCGGACTCCATATCTTCGGAACGGTTCATCCAAATATAGGCATTCAATATGTTTTTGGAAAGCTCTCGATCTCAGCTTTTCAAATATGTGTCTCCCGATTCGCTGCGAGGAAGCTGGTTCGAGCAGAAATCGAAAAAAGGTTGATATGCAATTTTTGGTAAATTTTCCGATTTAGCTAGTTTTTTCCGGACTCCATATCTTCGGAACGGTTCATCCAAATATAGGCCGTTCAATATGTTTTTGGAAAGCTCTCGATCTCAGCTTTTCAAATATGTGTCTCCCGATTCGCTGCGAGGAAGTTGGTTCGAGCAGAAATCGAAAAAAGGTTGATATGCAATTTTTGGTAAATTTTACGATTTTAGCTAGTTTTTTCCGGACTCCATATCTTCGGAACGGTTCATCCAAATATAGGCGTTCAATATGTTTTTGGAAAGCTCTCGATCTCAGCTTTTCAAATATGTGTCTCCCGATTCGCTGCGAGGAAGCTGGTTCGAGCAGAAATCGAAAAAAGGTTGATATGCAATTTTGGTAAATTTTACGAATTTAGCTAGTTTTTTTCCGGACTCCATATCTTCGGAACGGTTCATCCAAATATAGGCGTTCAATATGTTTTTGGAAAGCTCTCGATCTCAGCTTTTCAAATATGTGTCTCCCGATTCGCTGCGAGGAAGCTGGTTCGAGCAGAAATCGAAAAAAGGTTGATGTGCAATTTCTGGGAAATTTTCCGAAATTGGCTAGTTTTTTCCGGACTCCATATCTTCGGAACGGTTCATCCAAATATAGGCATTCAATATGTTTTTGGAAAGCTCTCGATCTCAGCTTTTCAAATATGTGTCTCCCGATTCGCTGCGAGGAAGCTGGTTCGAGCAGAAATCGAAAAAAGGTTGATATGCAATTTTTGGTAAATTTTCCGATTTAGCTAGTTTTTTTCCGGACTCCATATCTTCGGAACGGTTCATCCAAATATAGGCCGTTCAATATGTTTTTGGAAAGCTCTCGATCTCAGCTTTTCAAATATGTGTCTCCCGATTCGCTGCGAGGAAGCTGGTTCGAGCAGAAATCGAAAAAAGGTTGATATGCAATTTTTGGTAAATTTTCCGATTTAGCTAGTTTTTTTCCGGACTCCATATCTTCGGAACGGTTCATCCAAATATAGGCGTTCAATATGTTTTTGGAAAGCTCTCGATCTCAGCTTTTCAAATATGTGTCTCCCGATTCGCTGCGAGGAAGCTGGTTCGAGCAGAAATCGAAAAAAGGTTGATATGCAATTTTGGTAAATTTTCCGATTTAGCTAGTTTTTTTCCGGACTCCATATCTTCGGAACGGTTCATCCAAATATAGGCCGTTCAATATGTTTTTGGAAAGCTCTCGATCTCAGCTTTTCAAATATGTGTCTCCCGATTCGCTGCGAGGAAGCTGGTTCGAGCAGAAATCGAAAAAAGGTTGATATGCAATTTTTGGTAAATTTTCCGAATTTAGCTAGTTTTTTCCGGACTCCATATCTTCGGAACGGTTCATCCAAATATAGGCAGTTCAATATGTTTTTGGAAAGCTCTCGATCTCAGCTTTTCAAATATGTGTCTCCCGATTCGCTGCGAGGAAGCTGGTTCGAGCAGAAATCGAAAAAAGGTTGATATGCAATTTTTGGTAAATTTTACGAATTTAGCTAGTTTTTTCCGGACTCCATATCTTCGGAACGGTTCATCCAAATATAGCCGTTCAATATGTTTTTGGAAAGCTCTCGATCTCAGCTTTTCAAATATGTGTCTCCCGATTCGCTGCGAGGAAGCTGGTTCGAGCAGAAATCGAAAAAAGGTTGATATGCAATTTTTGGTAAATTTTACGAATTTAGCTAGTTTTTTCCGGACTCCATATCTTCGGAACGGTTCATCCAAATATAGGCGTTCAATATGTTTTTGGAAAGCTCTCGATCTCAGCTTTTCAAATATGTGTCTCCCGATTCGCTGCGAGGAAGCTGGTTCGAGCAGAAATCGAAAAAAGGTTGATATGCAATTTTTGGTAAATTTTCCGAATTTAGCTAGTTTTTTCCGGACTCCATATCTTCGGAACGGTTCATCCAAATATAGGCAGTTCAATATGTTTTTGGAAAGCTCTCGATCTCAGCTTTTCAAATATGTGTCTCCCGATTCGCTGCGAGGAAGCTGGTTCGAGCAGAAATCGAAAAAAGGTTGATATGCAATTTTTGGTAAATTTTCCGAATTTAGCTAGTTTTTTCCGGACTCCATATCTTCGGAACGGTTCATCCAAATATAGGCAGTTCAATATGTTTTTGGAAAGCTCTCGATCTCAGCTTTTCAAATATGTGTCTCCCGATTCGCTGCGAGGAAGCTGGTTCGAGCAGAAATCGAAAAAAGGTTGATATGCAATTTTGGTAAATTTTACGAATTTAGCTAGTTTTTTTCCGGACTCCATATCTTCGGAACGGTTCATCCAAATATAGGCGTTCAATATGTTTTTGGAAAGCTCTCGATCTCAGCTTTTCAAATATGTGTCTCCCGATTCGCTGCGAGGAAGCTGGTTCGAGCAGAAATCGAAAAAAGGTTGATATGCAATTTTTGGTAAATTTTCCGAATTTAGCTAGTTTTTTTCCGGACTCCATATCTTCGGAACGGTTCATCCAAATATAGGCAGTTCAATATGTTTTTGGAAAGCTCTCGATCTCAGCTTTTCAAATATGTGTCTCCCGATTCGCTGCGAGGAAGCTGGTTCGAGCAGAAATCGAAAAAAGGTTGATATGCAATTTTTGGTAAATTTTCCGATTTAGCTAGTTTTTTTCCGGACTCCATATCTTCGGAACGGTTCATCCAAATATAGGCGTTCAATATGTTTTTGGAAAGCTCTCGATCTCAGCTTTTCAAATATGTGTCTCCCGATTCGCTGCGAGGAAGCTGGTTCGAGCAGAAATCGAAAAAAGGTTGATATGCAATTTTTGGTAAATTTTACGAATTTAGCTAGTTTTTTCCGGACTCCATATCTTCGGAACGGTTCATCCAAATATAGGCAGTTCAATATGTTTTTGGAAAGCTCTCGATCTCAGCTTTTCAAATATGTGTCTCCCGATTCGCTGCGAGGAAGCTGGTTCGAGCAGAAATCGAAAAAAGGTTGATATGCAATTTTTGGTAAATTTTCCGATTTAGCTAGTTTTTTCCTGACTCCATATCTTCGGAACGGTTCATCCAAATATAGGCCGTTCAATATGTTTTTGGAAAGCTCTCGATCTCAGCTTTTCAAATATGTGTCTCCCGATTCGCTGCGAGGAAGCTGGTTCGAGCAGAAATCGAAAAAAGGTTGATATGCAATTCTTGGTAAATTTTCCGATTTAGCTAGTTTTTTCCGGACTCCATATCTTCGGAACGGTTCATCCAAATATAGGCCGTTCAATATGTTTTTGGAAAGCTCTCGATCTCAGCTTTTCAAATATGTGTCTCCCGATTCGCTGCGAGGAAGCTGGTTCGAGCAGAAATCGAAAAAAGGTTGATATGCAATTTTTGGTAAATTTTACGATTTAGCTAGTTTTTTTCCGGACTCCATATCTTCGGAACGGTTCATCCAAATATAGGCAGTTCAATATGTTTTTGGAAAGCTCTCGATCTCAGCTTTTCAAATATGTGTCTCCCGATTCGCTGCGAGGAAGCTGGTTCGAGCAGAAATCGAAAAAAGGTTGATATGCAATTTTGGTAAATTTTCCGATTTAGCTAGTTTTTTTCCGGACTCCATATCTTCGGAACGGTTCATCCAAATATAGGCGTTCAATATGTTTTTGGAAAGCTCTCGATCTCAGCTTTTCAAAGATGTGTCTCCCGATTCGCTGCGAGGAAGCTGGTTCGAGCAGAAATCGAAAAAAGGTTGATATGCAATTTTTGGTAAATTTTACGAATTTAGCTAGTTTTTTCACGGACTCCATATCTTCGGAACGGTTCATCCAAATATAGGCAGTTCAATATGTTTTTGGAAAGCTCTCGATCTCAGCTTTTCAAAGATGTGTCTCCCGATTCGCTGCGAGGAAGCTGGTTCGAGCAGAAATCGAAAAAAGGTTGATATGCAATTTTTGGTAAATTTTACGAATTTAGCTAGTTTTTTCACGGAATCCATATCTTCGGAACGGTTCATCCAAATATAGCCAATCAATAAGTTTTTGGAAAGCTCTCGATCTCAGCTTTTCAAATATGTGTCTCCCGATTCGCTGCGAGGAAGCTGGTTCCAGCAGAAATCGAAAAAAGGTTGATATGCAATTTTTGGTAAATTTTCCGATTTAGCTAGTTTTTTCCGGACTCCATATCTTCGGAACGGTTCATCCAAATATAGGCGTTCAATATGTTTTTGGAAAGCTCTCGATCTCAGCTTTTCAAATATGTGTCTCCCGATTCGCTGCGAGGAAGCTGGTTCGAGCAGAAATCGAAAAAAGGTTGATATGCAATTTTTGGTAAATTTTCCGAATTTAGCTAGTGTTTTTCCGGACTCCATATCTTCGGAACGGTTCATCCAAATATAGGCCGTTCAATATGTTTTTGGAAAGCTCTCGATCTCAGCTTTTCAAATATGTGTCTCCCGATTCGCTGCGAGGAAGCTGGTTCGAGCAGAAATCGAAAAAAGGTTGATATGCAATTTTTGGTAAATTTTCCGAATTTAGCTAGTTTTTTTCCGGACTCCATATCTTCGGAACGGTTCATCCAAATATAGGCCGTTCAATATGTTTTTGGAAAGCTCTCGATCTCAGCTTTTCAAATATGTGTCTCCCGATTCGCTGCGAGGAAGCTGGTTCGAGCAGAAATCGAAAAAAGGTTGATATGCAATTTTTGGTAAATTTTCCGATTTAGCTAGTTTTTTCCTGACTCCATATCTTCGGAACGGTTCATCCAAATATAGGCCGTTCAATATGTTTTTGGAAAGCTCTCGATCTCAGCTTTTCAAATATGTGTCTCCCGATTCGCTGCGAGGAAGCTGGTTCGAGCAGAAATCGAAAAAAGGTTGATATGCAATTTTTGGTAAATTTTACGATTTTAGCTAGTTTTTTCCGGACTCCATATCTTCGGAACGGTTCATCCAAATATAGGCAGTTCAATATGTTTTTGGAAAGCTCTCGATCTCAGCTTTTCAAATATGTGTCTCCCGATTCGCTGCGAGGAAGCTGGTTCGAGCAGAAATCGAAAAAAGGTTGATATGCAATTTTGGTAAATTTTACGATTTTAGCTAGTTTTTTTCCGGACTCCATATCTTCGGAACGGTTCATCCAAATATAGGCGTTCAATATGTTTTTGGAAAGCTCTCGATCTCAGCTTTTCAAATATGTGTCTCCCGATTCGCTGCGAGGAAGCTGGTTCGAGCAGAAATCGAAAAAAGGTTGATATGCAATTTTTGGTAAATTTTCCGAATTTAGCTAGTTTTTTCCGGACTCCATATCTTCGGAACGGTTCATCCAAATATAGGCATTCAATATGTTTTTGGAAAGCTCTCGATCTCAGCTTTTCAAATATGTGTCTCCCGATTCGCTGCGAGGAAGCTGGTTCGAGCAGAAATCGAAAAAAGGTTGATATGCAATTTTTGGTAAATTTTCCGAATTTAGCTAGTTTTTTCCGGACTCCATATCTTCGGAACGGTTCATCCAAATATAGGCCGTTCAATATGTTTTTGGAAAGCTCTCGATCTCAGCTTTTCAAATATGTGTCTCCCGATTCGCTGCGAGGAAGCTGGTTCGAGCAGAAATCGAAAAAAGGTTGATATGCAATTTTTGGTAAATTTTCCGAATTTAGCTAGTTTTTTCCGGACTCCATATCTTCGGAACGGTTCATCCAAATATAGGCAGTTCAATATGTTTTTGGAAAGCTCTCGATCTCAGCTTTTCAAATATGTGTCTCCCGATTCGCTGCGAGGAAGCTGGTTCGAGCAGAAATCGAAAAAAGGTTGATATGCAATTTTGGTAAATTTTCCGAATTTAGCTAGTTTTTTTCCGGACTCCATATCTTCGGAACGGTTCATCCAAATATAGGCGTTCAATATGTTTTTGGAAAGCTCTCGATCTCAGCTTTTCAAATATGTGTCTCCCGATTCGCTGCGAGGAAGCTGGTTCGAGCAGAAATCGAAAAAAGGTTGATATGCAATTTTTGGTAAATTTTACGATTTTAGCTAGTTTTTTTCCGGACTCCATATCTTCGGAACGGTTCATCCAAATATAGCCGTTCAATATGTTTTTGGAAAGCTCTCGATCTCAGCTTTTCAAATATGTGTCTCCCGATTCGCTGCGAGGAAGCTGGTTCGAGCAGAAATCGAAAAAAGGTTGATATGCAATTTTTGGTAAATTTTACGAATTTAGCTAGTTTTTTTCCGGACTCCATATCTTCGGAACGGTTCATCCAAATATAGGCAGTTCAATATGTTTTTGGAAAGCTCTCGATCTCAGCTTTTCAAATATGTGTCTCCCGATTCGCTGCGAGGAAGCTGGTTCGAGCAGAAATCGAAAAAAGGTTGATATGCAATTTTTGGTAAATTTTCCGAATTTAGCTAGTTTTTTTCCGGACTCCATATCTTCGGAACGGTTCATCCAAATATAGGCCGTTCAATATGTTTTTGGAAAGCTCTCGATCTCAGCTTTTCAAATATGTGTCTCCCGATTCGCTGCGAGGAAGCTGGTTCGAGCAGAAATCGAAAAAAGGTTGATATGCAATTTTTGGTAAATTTTCCGAATTTAGCTAGTTTTTTTCCGACTCCATATCTTCGGAACGGTTCATCCAAATATAGCCGTTCAATATGTTTTTGGAAAGCTCTCGATCTCAGCTTTTCAAATATGTGTCTCCCGATTCGCTGCGAGGAAGCTGGTTCGAGCAGAAATCGAAAAAGGTTGATATGCAATTTTTGGTAAATTTTCCGATTTTAGCTAGTGTTTTTCCTGACTCCATATCTTCGGAACGGTTCATCCAAATATAGGCATTCAATAGGTTTTTGGAAAGTTCTCGATCGCAGCTTTTCAAATATGTGTCTCCCGAATCGCTGCGAGGAAGTTGGTTCGAGCAGAAATCGAAAAAAGGTTGATATGCAATTTTTGGTTAATTTTACGATTTTAGCTAGTTTTTCCCGGACTCCATATCTTCGGAACGGTTCATCCGAATATAGGCTAGAATATGTTTTTGGAAAGCTCTCGAACTCAGCTTTTTAAATATGTGTCTCCCGATTCGCTGCGAGGAAGCTGGTTCGAGCAGAAATCGAAAAAAGGTTGATATGCAATTTTTGGGAAATTTTCCGAAATTGGCTGGTTTTTTTCGCCAAATTTTCCTTTTTGCACCAGCGCGAGTTTGAGAAGCTGTATCTCGAAATTTGCTGATCTGAATATAATAAAATACCAACCGTTCAAAAGGGCCTGAGCACACCTTTTGAATGTCCGAGAGCTGGATTGGCTAAGGGCAAGCTTCTTCAAGAAAAGTGCAACCAAAATTGAGCTGAAAATTTTCGGACAATTTCGCGAAATTTTCCTTTTTGCACCAGTGTAAGTTTGAGAAGCTGTATCTAGAGATTCGCTCATCCGAATATTATAAATTACAAACCATTGAAATGGACTTGAGCACACCTTTTGAATGTCCGAGAGCTGGATTGGCTACGAGCAAGCTGCTTCGAGTAAAGTGCATCCAAATTTGAGATGAAAATTTTCGGACATTTTGCAAAATTTTTCTTTTTGCACCAGCGCAAGTTTGAGAAGCTGTATCTCGAAATTTGCTGATCCGAATATAATGAAATACCAACCGTTCAAATGGTCTTGAGCACAGCTTTTGAATGTCCGAGAGAGGAATTGGCTACGAGCAAGCTGCTTCGAGTAAAGTGCATCCATAGTTGTGCTGAAAATTTTCGGACAATATCGCGAAATTTTCCTATTTGCACCAGCGCGAGTTTGAGAAGCTGTATCTCGAGATTCGCTCATCCGAATATTATAAATTACAAACCATTGAAATGGACTTGAGCACACCTTTTGAATGTCCGAGAGTTGGATTGTTTACGGGCAAGCTGCATCGAGAAAAGTGCATATAATGTTGAGCTGAAAATTTTCGGACAATTTCGCGAAATTTTCCTTTTTGCACCAGCGCAAGTTTGAGAAGCTGTATCTCGAAATTTGCTGATCCGAATATAATAAAATACCAACCGTTCAAAAGGTGTTGAGCACACCTTTTGATTGTCCGAGAGCTGGATTGGCTAAGGCAAGCTGCTTCGAGAAAAGGCATCCAAAAGTTGAGATGAAAATTTCGGACAATTTCGCGAAATTTTCCTTTTTGCACCAGCGCAAGTTGAGAAGCTGTATCTCGAAATTTGCTGATCCGAATATAATAAATACCAACCGTTCAAAAGGTCTTGAGCACACCTTTTGAATGTCTGAGAGTGCATTGGCTAAGGTCAAGCTGCTTCGAGAAAGTGCATCCAAAATTGAGCTGAAAATTTTCGGACAATTTCGCGAAATTTTCATTTTTGCACCAGCGCAAGTTTGAGAAGCTGTATCCCGAGATTCGCTCATCCGAATATTATAAATTACAAACCATTGAAATGGACTTGACCACACCTTTTCAATGTCCGAGAGTTGGATTGGCTAAGGGCAAGCTGCATCGAGAAAAGTGCGTCTAAAGTTGAGATGAAAATTTTCGGACAATTTCGCTGAATTTTCCTTTTTTCACCAGCGCAACTTCGAGAAGCTGTATCTCAATATTTGCTGATCCGAATATAATAAAATACCAACCGTTCAAAAGGTGTTGAGCGCGCCTTTTCAATGTCCGAGAGCTGGATTGGCTAAGGGCAAGCTGCATCGAGAAAAGTGCGTCTAAAGTTGAGATGAAAATTTTCGGACAATTTCGCTGAATTTTCCTTTTTTCACCAGCGCAACTTCGAGAAGCTGTATCTCAATATTTGCTGATCCGAATATAATAAAATACCAACCGTTCAAAAGGTGTTGAGCGCATCTTTTCAATGTCCGAGAGCTGGATTGGCTAAGGGCAATCTGCATCGAGAAAAGTGTGTCTAAAGTTGAGATGAAACTTTCGGACAATTTCGCTAAATTTTCATTTTTGCACCAGTGCGAGTTTGAGAAGCTGTATCTCGAGATTCGCTCATCCGAATATTATAAATACAACCATTGCAAAGGGACTTGAGCACACCTTTTAAATGTCCGAGAGCTGGATTGGCTAAGGGCAAGCTGCATCGAGAAAAGTGCATCAAATGTGAGCTGAAAATTTTCGGACAATTTCGCGAAATTTTCCTTTTTGCACCAGCGCAAGTTTGAGAAGCTGTATCTCGAGATTCGCTCATCCGAATATAAGTTACCAACCGTTCAAAAGGTCTTGAGCACACCTTTTGAATGTCCGAGTGCTGGATTGGCTAAGGGCAAGCTTCTTCGAGAAAAGTGCATCCAAAATTGAGCTGAAAATTTTCGGACAATTTCGCGAAATTTTCCTATTTGCACCAGCGCGAGTTTGAGAAGCTGTATCTCGAAATTTGCTGATCCGAATATAATAAAATACCAACCGTTCAAAAGGTCTTGAGCACACCTTTTGAATGTCCGAGAGTTGGATTGGCTACGAGGCAAGCTGCATCGAGAAAAGTGCATATAATTTTGAGCTGAAAATTTTCGGACAATTTCGCGAAATTTTCCTTTTTGCACCAGCGCAAGTTTGAGAAGCTGTATCTCGAGATTCGCTCATCCGAATATAATAAGTTACCAACCGTTCAAAAGGTCTTGAGCACACCTTTTCAATGTCCGAGAGTTGGATTGGCTAAGGGCAAGCTGCATCGAGAAAAGTGCATCTAAAGTTGAGATGAAAATTTTCGGACAATTTCGCTGAAATTTTCCTTTTTTCACCAGCGCAACGTTCGAGAAGCTGTATCTCGAATATTTGCTGATCCGAATATAATAAAATACCAACCGTTCAAAAGGTCTTGAGCACACCTTTTGAATGTCCGAGAGCTGGATTGGCTAAGGGCAAGCTTCTTGCGAGAAAGTGCATCATAATGTTGAGCTGAAAAATTTTCGGACAAATTCGCGAAATTTTCCTTTTTGCACCAAGCGCAAGTTTGAGAAGCTGTATCTCGAGATTCCGTCATCCGAATATAATAGATTACCAACCGTTAGAAAAGGTCTTGAGCACACCGTTTTGAATGTCTGAGAGTGGATTGGCTACGAGCAAGCTGCTTCGAGTAAAAGTGCATCCAAGTTGAGCTGAAAATTTTTGGACAATTTTGCAAAATTTCCTTTCTGCACCAGCGCAAGTTTGGAGAGCTGTATCTCGAGATTCGCTGCATCCGAATATTATAAATTACCAACCAGTTCGAAAGGGACTTGAGCACACCTTTTAAATGTCCGAGAGTTGGATTGGCTACGGGCAAGCTGCTTCGAGAAAAGTGCATATAATGTTGAGCTGAAAATTTTCGGACAATTTCGCGAAATTTTCCTTTTTGCACCAGCGCGAGTTTGAGAAGCTGTATCTCGAGATTCTGCTGATCCGATATAAGTATACCAACCGTTTCAAAAGGTCTTGAGCTCACCTTTTGTAATGTCCGAGTGCTGGATTGGCTAAGAGGTAAGCTGCTTCGAGAAAAGTGCATCCAAATTGAGCTGAAAATTTTCGGACAATTTCGCGAAATTTTCCTTTTTGCACCAGCGCAAGTTTGAGAAGCTGTATCTCGAAATTGCTGCATCCGAATATAATAAATACCAACCGTTCAAAAGGTCTTGAGCACACCTTTTGAATGTCCGAGAGCTGCATTGGCTAAGGTCAAGCTGCTTCGAGTAAAGTGCATCCAAAATTTGAGCTGAAAATTTTCGGACAATTTCGCGAAATTTTCCTATTTGCACCAGCGCGAAGTTTGAGAAGCTGTATCTCGAATTTGCTGATCCGAATATAATAAAATACCAACCGTTCGAAAAGGTCTTGAGCACACCTTTTGAATGTCCGAGAGTTGGATTGGCTACGGCAAGCTGCTTCGAGTAAAGTGCATCCAAATTTGAGATGAAAATTTTCGGACAATTTCGCGAAATTTTCCTTTTTGCACCAGCGCAAGTTTGAGAAGCTGTATCTCGAAATTTGCTGATCCGAATATAAAGTTACCAACCGTTTAAAAGGTCTTGAGCACACCTTTTGAATGTCCGAGAGCTGGATTGGCTAAGGGTAAGCTTCTTCGAGAAAAGTGCATCCAAAATTGAGCTGAAAATTTTCGGACAATTTCGCGAAATTTTCCTATTTGCACCAGCGCGAGTTTGAGAAGCTGTATCTCGAAATTTGCTGATCCGAATATAATAAAATACCAACCGTTCAAAAGGTCTTGAGCACACTTTGAATGTCCGAGAGATGGATTGGCTACGAGCAAGCTGCTTCGAGTAAAGTGCATCCAAAATTGAGCTGAAAATTTTCGGACAATTTCGCGAAATTTTCCTTTTTGCACCAGCGCAAGTTTGAGAAGCTGTATCTCGAGATTTGCCTGATCCGAATATAATAAGTACCAACCGTTCAAAAGGTCTTGAGCACACCTTTTGAATGTCCGAGAGCTGGATTGGCTAAGGGCAAGCTGCATCGAGAAAAGTGCATCTAAAGTTGAGCTGAAAATTTTCGGACAATTTCGCGAAATTTTCCTTTTTGCACCAGCGCAAGTTTGAGAAGCTGTATCTCGAGATTCGCTGATCCGAATATAATAAATACCAATCGTTCAAAAGGTCTTGAGCACACCTTTTGAATGTCCGAGAGCTGGATTGGCTAAGGGCAAGCTGCTTCGAGAAAAGTGCATCCAAAAGTTGAGCTGAAAATTTTCGGACAATTTCGCGAAATTTTCCTATTTGCACCAGCGCAAGTTTGAGAAGCTGTATCTCGAAATTTGCTGATCCGAATATAATAAATTACCAACCATTTAAAAGGTCTTGAGCACACCTTTTGAATGTCCGAGAGCTGCATTGGCTAAGGTCAAGCTGCTTCGAGAAAAGTGCATCCAAATTGAGCTGAAATTTTCGGACAATTTCGCGAAATTTTCCTTTTTGCACCAGCGCAAGTTTGAGAAGCTGTATCTCGATATTTGCTGATCCGAATATAATAAAGTACCAACCGTTCAAAAGGTCTTGAGCACACCTTTTGAATGTCCGAGAGTTGGATTGGCTACGGGCAAGCTGCATCGAGAAAAGTGCATCTAAAGTTGAGCTGAAAATTTTCGGACAATTTCGCGAAATTTTCCTTTTGCACCAGCGCAAGTTTGAGAAGCTGTATCTCGAAATTTGCTGATCCGAATATAATAAAATACCAACCGTTCAAAAGGTCTTGAGCACACCTTTTGAATGTCCGAGAGCTGGATTGGCTACGGGCAAGCTGCTTCGAGTAAAGTGCATCCAAAGTTGAGCTGAAAATTTTCGGACAATTTCGCGAAATTTTCCTTTTTGCACCAGCGCGAAGTTTGAGAAGCTGTATCTCGAAATTTGCTGATCCGAATATAATAAAATACCAACCGTTCAAAAGGTCTTGAGCACACCTTTTGAATGTCCGAGAGTTGGATTGGCTACGGGCAAGCTGCATTCGAGAAAGTGCATCCAAAGTTGAGATGAAAATTTTCGGACAATTTCGCGAAATTTTCCTTTTTGCACCAGCGCAAGTTTGAGAAGCTGTATCTCGAAATTTGCTGATCCGAATATAATAAAATACCAACCGTTCAAAAGGTCTTGAGCACACCTTTTGAATGTCCGAGAGATGGATTGGCTACGGCAAGCTGCTTCGAGTAAAGTGCATCCAAATTGAGCTGAAAATTTTCGGACAATTTCGCGAAATTTTCCTTTTTGCACCAGCGCAAGTTTGAGAAGCTGTATCTCGAAATTTGCTGATCCGAATATAATAAATTACCAACCGTTCAAAAGGTCTTGAGCACACCTTTTGAATGTCCGAGAGCTGGATTGGCTACGGGCAAGCTGCTTCGAGAAAGTGCATCCAAAAGTTGAGCTGAAAATTTTCGGACAATTTCGCGAAATTTTCCTTTTTGCACCAGCGCAAGTTTGAGAAGCTGTATCTCGAAATTTGCTGATCCGAATATAATAAAATACCAACCGTTCAAAAGGTCTTGAGCACACCTTTTGAATGTCCGAGAGTTGGATTGGCTACGGGCAAGCTGCTTCGAGAAAAGTGCATCCAAAGTTGAGCTGAAAATTTTCGGACAATTTCGCGAAATTTTCCTTTTTGCACCAGCGCAAGTTTGAGAAGCTGTATCTCGAGATTTGCTGATCCGAATATAATAAATACCAACCGTTCAAAAGGTCTTGAGCACACCTTTTGAATGTCCGAGAGCTGGATTGGCTAAGGGCAAGCTGCATTCGAGAAAAGTGCATCCTAAAGTTGAGCTGAAAATTTTCGGACAATTTCGCGAAATTTTCCTTTTTGCACCAGCGCAAGTTTGAGAAGCTGTATCTCGATATTTGCTGATCCGAATATAATAAAATACCAACCGTTCAAAAGGTCTTGAGCACACCTTTTGAATGTCCGAGAGTTGGATTGGCTACGGGCAAGCTGCTTCGAGAAAAGTGCATCAAAGTTGAGCTGAAAATTTTCGGACAATTTCGCGAAATTTTCCTTTTTGCACCAGCGCAAGTTTGAGAAGCTGTATCTCGAGATTCGCTCATCCGAATATAATAAGTTACCAATCGTTCAAAAGGTCTTGAGCACACCTTTTGAATGTCCGAGAGCTGGATTGGCTAAGGGCAAGCTGCTTCGAGAAAAGTGCATCCAAAATTGAGCTGAAAATTTTCGGACAATTTCGCGAAATTTTCCTATTTTGCACCAGCGCAAGTTTGAGAAGCTGTATCTCGAAATTTGCTGATCCGAATATAATAAATACCAGACCGTTCAAAAGGTCTTGAGCACACCTTTTGAATGTCCGAGAGATGGATTGGCTAGGAGCAAGCTGCTTCGAGTAAAGTGCATCCAAAGTTGAGCTGAAATATTTCGGACAATTTCGCTGAAATTTTCCTATTTGCACCATCGCGAGTTTGAGAAGCTGTATCTCGAAATTTGCTGATCCGAATATAATAAAATACCAGACGTTCAAAAGGTGTTGAGCACACCTTTTGAATGTCCGAGAGATGGATTGGCTACGGAGCAAGCTGCTTCGAGTAAAGTGCATCCAAAGTTGAGCTGAAAATTTTCGGACAATTTCGCGAAATTTTCCTTTTGCACCAGCGCAAGTTTGAGAAGCTGTATCTCGAGATTCCCTGATCCGAATATAATAGATTACCAACCGTTCAAAAGGTATTGAGCACACCTTTTGAATGTCCGAGAGTTGGATTGGCTAAGGCAAGCTGCTTCGAGAAAAGTGCATCCAAATTTGAGCTGAAAATTTTCGGACAATTTCGCGAAATTTTCCTTTTTGCACCAGCGCAAGTTTGAGAAGCTGTATCTCGATATTTGCTGATCCGAATATAATAAAATACCAACCGTTCAAAAGGTCTTGAGCACACCTTTTGAATGTCCGAGAGCTGGATTGGCTAAGGAGCAAGCTGCATCGAGAAAAGTGCATCCAAAGTTGAGCTGAAAATTTTCGGACAATTTCGCGAAATTTTCCTTTTTGCACCAGCGCGAGTTTGAGAAGCTGTATCTCGAAATTCGCTCATCCGAATATAATAAATACCAACGTTCAAAAGGTCTTGAGCCACCTTTTGAATGTCCGAGAGATGGATTGGCTACGAGCAGCTGCTTCGAGTAAAGTGCCATCCAAAGTGAGCTGAAAATTTTCGGACAATTTCGCGAAATTTTCCTTTTTGCACCAGCGCAAGTTTGAGAAGCTGTATCTCGAGATTCGCTCATCCGAATATAATAAATTACCAACAGTTCAAAAGGTCTTGAGCACACCTTTTGAATGTCCGAGAGTTGGATTGGCTACAGGGCAAGCTGCTTCGAGAAAAGTGCATCCAAATTGAGCTGAAATATTTCGGACAATTTCGCGAAATTTTCCTTTTTGCACCAGCGCAAGTTTGAGAAGCTGTATATCGAAATTTGATGATCCGAATATAATAAAATACCAACCGTTCAAAAGGTCTTGATCACAGCTTTTGATGTCCGAGAGAGGGATTGGCTACGAGCAAGCTGATTCGAGTAAAGTGCATCTAAAGTTATGCTGAAAATTTTCGGACAATTTGGCGAAATTTTCCTTTTTGCACCAGTGTAAGTTTGAGAAGCTGTATCTCGAGATTCGCTCATCCGAATATTATAAATTATAAACCATTGAAATGGACTTGAGCACACCTTTTGAATGTCTGAGAGATGGATTGGCTACGAGCAAGCTGCTTCGAGTAAAGTGCATCCAAAGTTGAGATGAAAATTTTTCGACATTTTGCAAAATTTTCCTTTTTGCACCAGCGCAAGGTTGAGAAGCTGTGTCTCGAAATTTGCTGATTCGAATATAATAAAATACCAACCGTTCAATAGGCCTTGAGCACACCTTTTGAATGTCCGAGAGCTGCATTGGCTAAGGTCAAGCTGCTTCGAGAAAAGTGCATCCAAAATTGAGCTGAAATTTTTCGGACAATTTCGCGAAATTTTCCTTTTTGCACCAGCGCAAGTTTGAGAAGCTGTATATCGAAATTTGATGATCCGAATATAATAAAATACGAATCGTTCAAAAGGTCTTGAGCACACCTTTTGAATGTCCGAGAGTTGGATTGGCTACGGGCAAGCTGCTTCGAGAAAAGTGCATCCAAAGTTGAGCTGAAATATTTCGGACAATTTCGTGAAATTTTCCTATTTGCACCATCGCGAGTTTGAGAAGCTGTATCTCGAAATTTGCTGATCCGAATATAATAAAAGACCAGACGTTCAAAAGGTGTTGAGCACACCTTTTGAATGTCCGAGAGATGGATTGGCTATGAGCAAGCTGCTTCGAGTAAAGTGCATCCAAAGTTGAGCTGAAAATTTTCGGACAATTTCGCGAAACTTTCCTTTTTGCACCAGCGCAAGTTTGAGAAGCTGTATCTCGAGATTCCCTGATCCAAATATAATAGATTACCAACCGTTCAAAAGGTCTTGAGCACACCTTTTGAATGTCCGAGAGTTGGATTGTCTACAGGCAAGCTGCTTCGAGAAAAGTGCATCCAAATTTGAGCTGAAAATTTTCGGACAATTTCGCGAAATTTTCCTTTTTGCACCAGCGCAAGTTTGAGAAGCTGTATCTCGAGATTCGCTCATCCGAATATAATAAGTTACCAATCGTTCAAAAGGTCTTGAGCACACCTTTTGAATGTCCGAGAGCTGGAATGGCTAAGGGCAAGCTGCATGGAGAAAAGTGCATCTAAAGTTGAGCTGAAAATTTTCGGACAATATCGCGAAATTTTCCTTTTTTCACCAGCGCAAGTTTGAGAAGCTGTGTCTCGATATTTGCTGATCTGAATATAAAAAAATAACAACCGTTCAAAAGGTCTTGAGCACACCTTTTGAATGTCCGAGAGCTGGAATGGCTAAGGGCAAGCTGCATGGAGAAAAGTGCATCCAAAGTTGTGATGAAAATTTTCGGACATTTAACGAAATTTTCCTATTTGCACCAGCGCGAGTTTGAGAAACTGTATCTCGAAATTTGCTGATCCGAATACAATAAAATACCCACCGTTCAAAAGGTCTTGAGCACACCTTTTGAATGTCCGAGAGCTGGATTGGCTAAGGGCAAGCTGCATCGAGAAAAGTGCATCCAAAATTGAGCTGAAAATTTTCGGACAATTTCGCGAAATTTTCCGTTTTTCACCAGCGCAAGTTTGTGAAGCTGTATCTCGAGATTTGCTCATCTGAATATAATAAGTTACAGCCGTTTAAAAGGTCTTGAGCACACCTTTTGAATGTCCGAGAGCTGCATTGGCTAAGGGCAAGCTGCATCGAGAAAAGTGCATCTAAAGTTGAGCTGAAAATTTTCGGACAATATCGGGAAATTTTCCTTTTTGCACCAGCGCAAGTTTGAGAAGTTGTATCTCGATATTTGCTGATCCGAATATAATAAAATACCAACCGTTCAAAAGGTCTTGAGCACAGCTTTTGAATGTCCGTGAGAGGGATTGGCTACGAGCAAGCTGCATCGAGAAAAGTGCATCTAAAGTTAGCTGAAAATTTTCGGACAATTTCGCGAAATTTTCCTTTTTGCACCAGCGCAAGTTTGAGAAGCTGTATCTCGAGATTCGCTCATCCGAATATAATAAGTTACCAATCGTTCAAAAGGTCTTGAGCACACCTTTTGAATGTCCGAGAGCTGGAATGGCTAAGGGCTAGCTGCATGGAGAAAAGTGCATCTAAAGTTGAGCTGAAAATTTTCGGACAATATCGCGAAATTTTCCTTTTTCACCAGCGCAAGTTTGAGAAGCTGTATCTCGATATTTGCTGATCTGAATATAATAAAATACCAACCGTTCAAAAGGTCTTGAGCACACCTTTTGAATGTCCGAGAGTTGGATTGGCTACGAGCAAGCTGCTTCGAGTAAATGTGCATCCAAAGTTTGAGTGAAAATTTTCGGACAATTTCGCGAAATTTTCCTTTTTGCACCAGCGCAAGTTTGAGAAGCTGTATCTCGAATTTGCTTATCCGAATATAATAAAATACCAACCGTTCAAAAGGTCTTGAGCACACCTTTTGAATGTCCGAGAGTTGGATTGGCTACGAGCATGCTGCTTCGAGTAATGTGCATCCAAAGTTCTGATGAAAATTTTCGGACAATTTCGCGAAATTTTCCTTTTTTCACCAGCGCAAATTTGAGAAGCTGTATCTCGATGTTAGATTATCTGAAAATAATAAAATACCAACCGTTCAAAAGGTCTTGAGCACACCTTTTGAATGTCTGAGAGTTGGATTGGCTACGAGCAAGCTGCTTCGAGTAAAGTGCATCCAAAGTTGTGATGAAAATTTTCGGACAATATCGGGAAATTATCCTTTTTTCACCAGCGCAAGTTTGAGAAGCTGTATCTCGATATTTGCTGATCCGAATATAATAAAATATCAACCGTTCAAAAGGTCTTGAGCACACCTTTTGAATGTCCGAGAGTTGGATTGGCTACGAGCATGCTGCTTCGAGTAATGTGCATCCAAAGTTCTGATGAAAATTTTCGGACAATTTCGCGAAATTTTCCTTTTTTCACCAGCGCAAATTTGAGAAGCTGTATCTCGATATTAGTTTATCTGAAAATAATATAATACCAACCGTTCAAAAGGTCTTGAGCACACCTTTTGAATGTCCGAGAGTTGGATTGGCTACGAGCAAGCTGCTTCGAGTAAAGTGCATCCAAAGTTGTGATGAAAATTTTCGGACAATATCTCGAAATTTTCCTTTTTTCACCAGCGCAAGTTTGAGAAGCTGTATCTCGATATTTGCTGATCTGAAAATAATAAAATACCAACCGTTCAAAAGGTCTTGAGCACACCTTTTGAATGTCCGAGAGTTGGATTGGCTACGAGCAAGCTGCTTCGAGTAAAGTGCATCCAAAGTTCTGATGAAAATTTTCGGACAATTTAGCGAAATTTTCCTTTTTTCACCAGCGCAAGTTTGAGAAGCTGTATCTATCTGAAAATAACTAAATTTTCCTTTTTTCACCAGCGCAAGTTTGAGAAGCTGTATCTCGAGATTCGCTCATCCGAATATCAAGGGGCGCGGTAGCGCCTCGATGGCAAGTATAAGGTACGTCAGTACATACGCCGCCGTCGGGCGCTATAGCCAGACCCTATATACGTCTCATAGGCCCTGTTGGAGATGTGACATTCGGTTTTCTTCGCATTAAGAGCTTTGTTTCTCACTTATGAGCACTCAAATGAAAGCTTGGTATAAAACTAGCAAAATCACTTCAGGATCATATATTGTGAAATGGCTTCTGTCAAAAGATATTATGAAATGAAGGTTCGGGGTCACGAATTCTTCAACGCGAAAATTCTTCTCCCGTGGCGAAAAATGTTCTCCCCGGAAGTACGTCATAGTTCGTGACGTCAGCTCTACGTATACTATTGCTTGCATCTATACAGTTCATCAAGTGTACAGAAGAGCAGACGATAGTGTATTCACATTTTTTGATTTTTCAATACAATAACACATGTGCAGTGTTAAAGAAAAATAAGTATTGTACAAAATAAAGTACCAAAGTGATTTTATTTTCAACATAATATGCAATTTATAAAGCTGGGTTTGATGAAATATTTAAAAACTGACAGATATAATTATGAAAAATTTTCACAAACAAGACTAATAGCCTCAAATTAGATAAGTATTTAGTTGTACTTTTTTTTTAAATATACAATATATGAAAGATTCATGAACTGATTCTTTGTTAAAATATATCCTTTTATTTTTCAGGTTTTTTTACTATTAGATTATATAAAGAAATAACTATTCTGTGATGTGGCAGCAAGTAAAGTGTTAAGAATTCATCTTTCAAGAAAGTTTACGTTGTTGAAGTGAATATGTAACTTTTTCTATCGTCTCCTGGGTTCACCTTTCAAGCAAGTTTCTACATTCTTGAAGTGGATGTGTAATTTTTTCTATCGTCTCCAGGGAGGTAGACTCTCAGGCTATTCGTCGAAAGGGATCCTGATCAGAAGCTAGTGACAGTGTTGTATTTTCATCATCCAAGAATCAAAGAAAATTTATACAGAATTTCCAGTTTATATAATTTTCTTGTGATGTGACAAGTTGGTTAAGTGTTAGGATTATATTCTATCTTCCACGCAAGAAAGTTTCTACAATTGTGGAAGTGCTTATGAACAATTATTAAATGTTCCTATCGTCTCCTGGGAGATAGACTCTCAGGCTATAAATTGAAAGGGATCCTTACAAATAGCTAGTGTGTTTTATTGTCTTGGTTCAAGAATCGAAGAAAGTTTTAACATAGAGAATATTCAGTATAAGGAAAATATTGTCTTGTATTGTGAGAAGCTAGTGAAGTGTCAAGAATATGCATCGCTCATGCATGAAAGTTTCTAAGTTGTTTAAGTGTATATGAATAATTCATAACTTTTCCTATCGTCTCCTGGGAGGTAGACACTCAGGCTATTCGTCGAAAGGGATCCTGATGAGAAGCTAGTGAAAGTGTTGTATTTTCATCGTCCCAGAATCAAAGAAAATTTATACAGAATTTCCTGTTTATATAATTTTCTTGTGATGTGACAAGTTGGTTGATTGTTACGATTATATTCAATCCTCCACGCAAGAAAGTTTCTACAATTGTGGAAATGCTTATGTTAACTTTTCCTATCGTCTCCTGGGAGATAGACTCTGAGGCTGTACGTCGAAAAGAATTCTTATGAATAGATAGTAAAAGTGTTTTATTTTCTTGGTTCAGAGAATATTCAGTTTATATAAGGAAAAAATTGTCTTGTATTGTGAGAAGCTAGTGAAGTGTCAAGAATATGCATCGTTCATGCATGACAGTTTCTAAGTTGTTTAAGTATATATGAATAGTTTATAACTTTTCCTATCGTCTCCTGGGAGGTAGACTCTCAGGCTGTTCGTCGAAAGGGATTCTTATGAATAGCTAGAGAAAGTGTTTTATTTTGTTTTTCAATTACCGTCAATATTTCCTAAAAATTTTTTAAATTGTTCCAAAGTCTAATTTTGGTACATTTATGCATTTATTAGAGAGAGATGGAAAGATAGTTCCTTCTGCTAGAGCTTAATTTGCTCTGTCTTCAAAAATATTTTTTAAAATTTTTTTTTAAATGAAACTAAATAATAATGATTAATGAGCA
This sequence comes from Philotrypesis tridentata, assembly GCA_018906965.1. Classification (NCBI taxonomy): domain Eukaryota; kingdom Metazoa; phylum Arthropoda; class Insecta; order Hymenoptera; family Pteromalidae; genus Philotrypesis; species Philotrypesis tridentata. Next base: position 21,752 of record JACCIB010001382.1, read on the forward strand.
TGGATGTATTGATTATAATTAATGGTTTATTGACTTTTATATAAGTCAAATATCCTTGAAACTATTACATATGGAGTATATGGCACCCGGGTGCGCTTTTCAAAGTATAAAATCTTGATTAGTTTATTTTAATTATTGTAAATGTTAAAACTGAATGTATACGGATATTCTATAGTATTTTTATAATGTCGTGCAACAAAATTTCTCTGGATTACGCTAATATTTCACTGTTTTACCTACATTTTTTTAACAAGTCATTTTTAATAAACTTGTGCTTTTTAATAAATGAGCTGTTATATTTATTTCTCACAGAGAAACCAAGACCTGTGATATTCTGGGACTTTCACAGGTTCTTTTATAATGAGTTAAGCTATCTTTTCAAATGTTTGTGTCTTCGATATTGATGATCGATCAAGTTGAACACTTGTTTTTAAGGCTTAAAAGGTTTATACGTAGAATAACTCAGAAGAATTTTGGTCACTCTGAAAATTAAAAATAACTAAGTTTTCGTTAAAGATACCAATCAGAGGGATATCATGAGAAATTTGAAGTTTACCATATAGACCAATTTCAAAATAATCATCATATAAGGCATTCAAAATCGAAGAGCTAAAAATTGGTCTAGACGATTAACTTTAAATTTCATATGCTATCCCTCTGATTGATTTGCTCAATTCAAAAATAGTTATTTTTAATTTTCAGAATGCCAGAGATCAGGCAGTTTCCAGAATGTGGGTTGAGCGTCTCTTTTCCTAAAAGGTAAAAAGATCATACAAGTTTTCAAGCCCACTACTTAGAGGGATAGTATAAGAATTTTGAAGATGGTATAGTTTAGCAGTATTGAGATAATCAGGGATTAGAAATTTCAAAATTCAATAATTCAAAACTGCTGAGTCGTATCAACTGGAAAATTTTTAGATTATCCCTCTAAGTGACTGGCTTGACAATTTATATTATCTATATACATTCAACAGATCATAACGGAATGGAATTTTTTTGCCATGCCTGGTTAGGTCACTCTAGTGTATATATTGTAGTTCATAAATAAACACTACGTTAGTAGCTGATTGCTTTAAATACATCTTACCTTAAAAGCTATAAATTTAAAATATATTTAATAAACTATAACTTGTTTGCTAAATGACTCAATTCAATTTAGAATAGAACTCAATAGAACTCAATAGAACTCAATTTAGAATATATTTAATAAACTATAACTTGTTTGCTAAATGACACTATTCAATATTGACACTAAATTTATGATGTCAACCGTGTAAGTATTTATGTGAAAGTCATACAGGGGATACCACAACTTTACTGACACTATTTTTTACAGGTTTTCATAAAGTTTGAATTCGATTACAGTTTTCTAAACGTTTACCGAATTAGGTGGGTTGCATTAAAAATGATAATACATCTATCATAAAGAATCATAGGGATATTGGAAATTAACTTACATATACTTCTTTTTATTCTAAATATTATTTTCATTATTCCATAATATAGATTGAACAATTGTAAAGGATACGATATAAACTTGTATAAATATTAAAATGCTATATCACTCATGGTCTGCATGACAATAGTATACGTAACGTACAATTGCTTTCGAGAAAGCAGTTATCAGTTAATTAATTAGCAATAATTTTAGACGTACAGATTTCTTTGATGTATATTTGCGAAACAAATCATTATGGAACTTAACATAAAATTTAGTGTCAATAAAGGAAAAAAACGCGCTATTCTATTTATCTGGAGGGTGGTGTGGAAAAGATAGATTTCTTGGTAAATAATAATGATCTAAAAAAACTATTTACTCTACAGATAGTGTCTAAAAAATAATTATTATTATTATTACAATAATCAATTGAGCAAATGTACATTAGTATTAATATTTTAAATTTATTACTTATTTAGTTGACGTTAACTATTCTTTGTAATTTACATATTATATACCTTTTAAAAGTAGTGAAATCTCTCTCCCCCCCCCCAAACAAACCTTTTCAAGGTAAAAGGCTGGCAAGTATAAGGTCGTTTCTTCATGTAAAAATTAAAGATTAATTTTACAACTCTTGATAACCTTAATGTAAAAAAAACTCTTAATAACACTTATGCAGACAAAACCAAACTTTTATTAACATTCATACAGACAAAATAAAAATTCTTAGAGCTTACTCTAAAATTCAACTTTAATTTTCAAACTTCGACAACTCTTATGTAGTCGAAATTATAAATGCTGTATTCTATACAGTTATTTAATTATGGAAATTAAAGATCTTGATAACACTTATATAGACAAAATACTAGTAGCTTTACTGCATACTCTTAAGACGAGTTGATATTATAATCGTCAGATCAACAAATAATATATCTTCTTTCCTCTTGTGAATAAGTGATGGAACACAAATACTGGAAGAATATGTGATACTTATAGATCAAGTTGGAAAACAAATAATTATGTTAGGATGAATGTCTTCTTTTACCTCTGCAATGAGTTAATCACAATCACTCAAATCATGATGCTTATACATTAAGCTAAAAAATCCGAAACTCTCATGTATGAAAATATGAACGTGTAAACATCTTCGCGTTAAGGGTCTGTTGGACAGATTACCATTTCTTTAGTGTCACTTCTCCTTCGATTATCTATACCTTCGATTTGAGATAAATTCTCATTTTAATTTTAAGAAAAGAAAGTTATGATATCAATAAATAAATTGGCAAGTTTTTTGCTATAAAAAATAATTGTTTTCAAATAAATAAATAACCGATTAAATTGAGGAAGGATTATAAATATATGTGTTCATATAAACACTCAATCCAATTGGAGCATGTGAAAAGGTGGATAGCCTGTGAAAAGGTACAGTCGGGTACAATTAAAACTTTGAATAATTGCGACTGCTGCCACGTTCTGTACATGTAATAGAATGGTATGATATTCTTACATGACATTATCACATGACAAATGTGCCCATAATATGTAGTAATATCATGTTTGTCTAAAATTATTATGTAATTTAACAAGATTGTTTCGCATCATGAAAACTTTTTCATTTATTTATGGAAGCTGAGAGCGGATGTACAATCTACTCTACTTAGTAATTCAGTAAATGTATTGCTATCCTTATTTCATTCAAAATCTATGTCCAGGACGATTATATACAATTATATATGAGATTTAAATTCTGTTGATTTACATACATTTAAAAAAAACAGGAACAAATTCTATCATGTAGAACGCAATTTTTTGACGGAAAAACTTGCCGCCCCGTCCTATCATAGATAACGATGTATACCATATTTAAATTATGCAAGGTTAACCAAATTAACTTGTTAATGAAACACCGTTAAAACATGAGAGTTTCGGATTTTTTAGCTTAATGTATAAGCATCATGATTTGAGTGATTGTGATTAACTCATTGCAGAGGTAAAAGAAGACATTCATCCTAACATAATTATTTGTTTGCCTACTTGATTTATAAGTATCACATATTCTTCCAGTTTTTGTGTTCGATCACTTATTCACAAGAGGAAAGAAGATATATTATTTGTTGATCTGACGATTATAATATCAACACGTCTTAAGAGTATGCAGTAAAGCTACTAGTATTTTGTCAATATAAGTGTTATCAATATCTTTAATTTCCATAATTAAATAACTGTATAGAATACAGCATTTATAATTTCGACTACATAAGAGTTGTCGAAGTTTGAAAATTAAAGTTGAATTTTAGAGTAAGCTCTAAGAATTTTTATTTTGTCTGTATGAATGTTAATAAAAGTTTGGTTTTGTCTGCATAAGTGTTATTAAGAGTTTTTTTTACATTAAGGTTATCAAGAGTTGTAAAATTAATCTTTAATTTTTACATGAAGAAACGACCTTATACTTGCCAGCCTTTTACCTTGAAAAGGTTTGTTTGGGGGGGGGGGGGGGTAATAAGTTACCAATCGTTCAAAAGGTTTTGAGCACACCTTTTGAATGTCCGAGAGCTGGAATGGCTAAGGGCAAGCTGCATGGAGAAAAGTGCATCTAAAGTTGAGCTGAAAATTTTCGGACAATAGCGCGAAATTTTCCTTTTTTCACCAGCGCAAGTTTGAGAAGCTGTATCTCGAAATTTGCTGATCCGAATATAATAAAATACCAACCGTTCAAAAGGTCTTGAGCACGCCTTTTGAATGTCCGAGAGTTGGATTGGCTACGGGCAAGCTGCTTCGAGAAAAGTGCATCCAAATTTGAGCTGAAAATTTTCGCACAATTTCGCGAAATTTTCCTTTTTGCACCAGCGCAAGTTTGAGAAGCTGTATCTCGAAATTTGCTGATCCGAATATAATAAAATACCCACCGTACAAAAGGTCTTGAGCACACCTTTAGAATGTCCGAGAGTTGGATTGGCTACGAGCAAGCTGCTTCGAGTAAAGTTTATCCAAAGTTGAGCTGAAAATTTTCGGACAATTTCGCGAAATTTTCCTTTTTGCACCAGCGCAAGTTTGAGAAGCTATATCTCGAGATTCGCTCATCCGAATATTATAAATTTCAAGCCATTGAAATTGACTTGAGCACACCTTTTGAACGTCCGAGAGTTGGATTGGTTACGGGCAAGCTGCATCGAGAAAAGTGCATATAATGTTGAGCTGAAAATTTCCGGACTCCATATCTTCGGAACGGTTCCTCCAAATGTAGGCGTTCAATATGTATTTGGAAAGCTCTCGATCTCAGCTGTTCAAATATGTTTCTCCCGATTCGCTGCGAGGAAGCTGGTTCGAGCAGAAATCGAAAAAAGGTTGATATGCAATTTTTGGGAAATTTTCCGAAATTGGCTAGTTTTTTTCCGGACTCCATATCTTCGGAACTCCAAATATAGGCATTGAATATGTTTTTGGAAAGCTATCGATCTCAGCTTTTCAAATATGTGTCTCCCGATTCGCTGCGAGGAAGCTGGTTCGAGCAGAAATCGAAAAAAGGTTGATATTCAATTTTTGATAAATTTTCCGATTTTAGCTAGTTTTTTTCCGGACTCCATATCGTCGGAACGGTTCATACAAATATAGGCGTTCAATATGTTTTTGGAAAGCTCTCCATCTCAGCTTTTCAAATATGTGTCTCCCGATTCGCTGCGAGGAAGCTGGTTCGAGCAGAAATCGAAAAAAGGTTGATATGCAATTTTTGGTAAATTATCCGATTATAGCTAGTTTTTTTCCGGACTCCATATCTTCCGAACGGTTCATCCAAATATAGGCGTTCAGTATGTTTTTGGAAAGCTCTCGAACTCAGCTTTTCAAATATGTGTCTCCCGATTCGCTGCGAGAAAGTTGGTTGGAGCAGACATCGGAAAAAGGTTGATATGCAATTTTTGGTAAATTTTACGATTTTAGCTAGTTTTTTTCCGGACTCTGTATCTTCGGAACGGTTCATCCAAATATAGGCGTTCAATATGTATTGGAAAGCTCTCGATCTCAGCTTTTCAAATATGTGTCTCCTGATTCGCTGCGAAGAAGCTGGTTCGAGCAGAAAACGAAAAAAGGTTGATGTGCAATTTTTGGGAAATTTTGGGAAATTGGCTAGTTTTTTTCCGGACTCCATATCTTCGGAACGGTTGATCCAAATATAGACGTTCAATATGTTTTTGGAAAGCTCTCGATCTCAGCATTTCAAATGTATAGCTCCAGATTCGCCGCGAGGAAGCTGGTTCGAGAAGAATTCGAATAAAGGTTGATGTGCAATTTTTGTGAAATTTTGGGAAATTGGCTAGTTTTTTTCCGGACTCCATATCTTCGGAAAGGTTGATCCAAATATAGCCGTTCAATATGTTTTTGGAAAGCTTCCGATCTCAGCTTTTCAATTATGTGTCTCCTGATTCGCTGCGAGGAAGCTGGTTCGAGAAGAAATCGAATAAAGATAGATGTGCAATTTTTGGTAAATTTTCCGAAATTGCCTTGTATTTCTCCGGACTCCATATCTACGGAACGGTTCATCCACATATAGGCGTTCAATATGTTTTTGGAAAGCTCTCGATCTCAGCTTTTTAAATATGTGTCTCCTGATTCGCTGCGAGGAAGTTGGTTCGAGCAGAAATCGAAAAAAGGTTGATATGCAATTTTTGGTAAATTTTCCGAAATTGGCTAGTTTTTTTCCGGACTCCATATCTTCGGAACGGTTCATCCAAATATAGCCGTTCAATATGTTTTTGGAAAGCTCTCGATCTCAGCTTTTCAAATATGTGTCTCCCGATTCGCTGCGAGGAAGCTGGTCCGAGCAGAAATCGAAAAAAGATTGATATGCAATTTTTGGTAAATTTTCCGGTTTTAGCTAGTTCTTTTCCGGACTCCATATCTTCGGAACGGTTCATCCAAATATAGCCGTTCAATATGTTTTTGGAAAGCTCTCGATCTCAGCTTTTCAAATATGTGTCTCCCGATTCGCTGCGAGGTAGCTGGTGCGAGCAGAAATCGAAAAACTGTTGATATGCAATTCTTGGTAAATTTTCCGATTTTAGCTAGTGTTTTTCATGACTCCTGTGACACGGCGGGTCTGGTGGCTGTGGCGGGCGATACGAAGAGGAGAGAGAGGCACGTCGGTGCGTCTCCCGCGTGAGTGTTTCGCGCTCGCGCTGGGGCCTTCCCCTCCGCGGTCCTGAGTCGAGCTACAGGTCGCGTCTGTTATTTTTCCGGGGTGTGCGGGCGCCTTGACGCGACACTGATGGCTCACTCACAAGCTCGGGCCTCGGCTGAGACTCCTTATCTCGCGGGTCGCTTGAGCCGGTAATTTGTGGTATATAAATTTTAACACTTAGAATTGTACTGAGTTTCCTTTATTACTTTACAACACTGACTGCAGGCTTCCTCGCGTACGGCTGTTGTCTCGTACTCTGTGGATCGACGACGCGAATACAGTCGAGACGCGGTTGTGCGCGGGTGAAGAAGGCTGCTGGGCGAAAACTCAAAAAACTCTCGGAAACTCAAAAACTCTGGAAAACTCTACGGATTGCTCGTAGCTGTGCTCTAGTTCACTGCGTACGTGCGACTGACTCTCTCGGCTCGTGGCTCACTCTCCTGCTATCACACACACACGTACATCGGCTCTGGCGATCACGTGACTTGTCGCGGTAATTACGGTTTACATTTTCTCTTTCGCTCTGTCCGCTTACTTGCACTCTTCATCCTTCACATTGTCACTCTACATGATTTCTCGGGCAACGACCCCTTATTATTTATTGTTATTTTCATCTATTTTATTATTATTTAATTTGGTTCAACGCGTACGACATTCATGATTTCATTCTTCGGCGTCATTCTCCCTCTCGGCTCTGGCGTAATCATTCTCGCGTACGCGCATTTCTGTCGGTGTGGAGAAGCCCGTTGCCTCCACTCCGACCGCCAATATCGGCCTCGCATACGTCTGTGGGGCTCGGTAGCCTCCACTCTCTAGCGCTGTGTTTTACCCGCATCGTGCGGTCTCTCTCGCACCCATACGTTCTTCAGCACGCGCCGTGCTGCGCGCGCTCACACACACATACGCACGCGCTTGCTACAATATACGCGGCTCAGCCGCTCGTCGCGCCGCTCGCTGTAGCGCCATGCGCTGGCTATGTTCGCCGTCGCCTCGTGCTCCTCGGCGGTGTCATGGCGGCAGCTGCGGCCCAGCGGTGCGCCTGCTGGCTCTGCGCGCCGCGCGCGGCCGCGTGTAGTAGTCAGCGGCGCTCCCACTCCTCGCGCGCTCTCTCGCTGCTCGACGGCCGTGACGTCACGGCGGCGACTCGGCTGGCTGCTACTCTCGTGCGCTCTCCCTCTCTCTCTCTCTCCTCCTACGGCGCGGCTCAGTGCCGGCGCCTGGCTACGGCTCAGCTGTTTTCTCCTGTAAGCACCCGTTGCCATTAGAGCATATTCTTCTGCTCGGTTTCGGGTGCCTGCAGGAGAGTCACTCAGCTTTTCAACGACGGATTCTCCGTCGCATTCCCCCTTCCAAACCTTCAATGCCCTGCATTGTTAGGTTTTCCAGACTAGGGGTGCTGAGCGCTCTCCCGCAGGGGCCCTCCCCGACTGTGAGTTAGTGGTTAGTAACTGTTCTCTCCCCTGTGTTGGGCCTCTGCTACCTTCGGGTATTGCTGAAACGAATAAACTACCTCGGTGTTCCTTGTTTCCGCTTTGAAGTCGTTCTCCTTCGCTCAGCGAGTCTCTCTTACTCGGTTTCTCCGGGTTAAATTGAACAGAATAGGTATGGATAAAACGGAACAGAGACGCTTACCTTTACTTCTCTCTGCTCTCTCGTAGGCTCCCCGGGGTGAAAATCCTCTCGAGGATCGCCTCCCGCAGGTGCTGGGGCAGATCCTCCACCCTTTCCAAGATCCTGAGGACCTCTGAGGGCGCCATCCGGGCGCTAGGCTCGCCTACGGTTCCAGGGCCGGCCGACGGGGTGGTGGTGCGAGGCCTCGGGCTGGGCTGTGGCTCGGTGGGGAGGGGTACGACGGCGCGGGGCCGGGGCACTGGCCGTGTCTCTGGTGGACTCGGGCGCCTCTTCTTGGGCTGGGGCGGGTCCGCTATGCTGGCCGGGGGTGATGGTGTGGCGGTTGGAGCGGTCGAGGGTCCGGCGATGGCGGCGTCGGTGGCAGGGGCGCCAAAAGCCCGTTGCCGGCTCTCCTCCAGCTCTTCTCCCAACCCTGTGGCCATCTCGCGGTAGCGGTCGGCGCAGCGAGGGCAGCCGTCCACCTCTACCCCGTTCCTGCCGCAATTGTGGCAGTAGGTCCGGACCCTGGGCCGGGGACAGTCCAAATGTCCGTGACCGCGCTGCCAACAATTGAAGCAGGTATACGGGGGAGGGTCAAGGGCGGGGTTGTGCGGCAGCGCCCTCAGTCCGTCAAACCGCAGGCCCGTCACCTTGACGTGGCTCCTCCTGCCTCGCTTCCTCTCTCGGCGCGGTTGCGGTTGCCCCTCCGGGGGTGCTACCGCTGTATCGGGCGTCGGTGGCGGTGAGGTGGAGGCAGCGGGTGCGTCGGGTGTTACCGACGGACGCGCGGGGGCAGGCAGTGGCTCGCTCCGGATTGGGGGGCCTGGTGGCGTAATCTCACGCGGGCGGCGGGGCTCCTCAACTGCCGGGAAATAATCCTCGGCCGTCCACTGCGCCGGGCCTCGTCCCCTGCGCCTCCTGGAGCGGGCTCTCCTCTCCGGCTCGTGTGGTGGCGGGGGAAGGCGCTCGGCCGGCCGGTAGGTGGTGACCGTGAGGGTGCCGTCCTCCAAGTCCCAGTCCTCCTGCCCCTGTCCGCCCTCAAACACCTGTACCGATGCGTAAGGGCACCTGTACTGGGGCTCTAGGTCCTCCTCGCGGAACGGCACATCTATTATCCGCGGCTCGTCCAACCGCCCGTACGGTTGGGGCCGCACCTCCCCTTCTCCTTCTACGCCGGAGCTTCGCTCTACGGCTGGCGAACTCGTTTCCCTCGTTACGCCGGAGCTGAGCTCCACGGCTGGCGAACTTACCTCCTTCGCTACGCCGGAGTCGCGCTCTACGGCCGGCTGGTGGCGCTGCGCCTGCGCTCCTTCCCTTCGGGTGTCGCCCTCGCGCTGGATCTCGGTCCAGTTCCATCTGGGCCTGGGTGCCCGAGGGAACTCCTCCTCGCCGTGACGCGCGCCCAGCCGTGCCCACACCGAGCTGGCTCGTTGGAGACTATCCCCCGTACCGGGAATAGGCTCTCCGGCCGTGCAGGGGGGAGTCTCCGGTGCCGGTCCCGGTGTAGAGGGGGCGGCGTTGGCGATGCGCGGAGGGATGTTGGCAGCGCGGGGACCCCGTCGCGGCTCCTTGGGCCTTGCTCCCTCTAAGGTATAGTCCCTAGTGGGTGGTAGTGGCTCGAGGGTCGTCGTCGGGGCGGCGGATTCCTCCGACTCCCGCAGGAGGTCGGCCTCCTCCTCCAGGGAGACGCAGCACTGCAGGTCTCCCTCCGGGTCGTCCGGTCCCACAAGGGCTGCCTCATCGTCGGAGGCGTCCTGCCCTAGGGGTGCGGGACGGGTGGCCGGCACTTCATCGTCCTCCATGGCCTCGGCGGTCTCCTGGAATGGCTCCCTTTCGCGGGCAGCTCGGCGAGCAGCCGTCTGTCGGAGGAGCTCCTCCCTCAGACGCTGCTCTTCCTCCATTCCTCCGTCGCAGGTGGCGCTATGGGGGTTGTAGTCACTCATCCTATAATCAATCTTATTTTATTACGGGTTCGCGGATATTCTTAGGACAGCACAGTTTTCCATCACCTTGTTACTTACATGCGTTACTTCACATAAACATCTGGCACTCACGGCACCTGCTAGTACTACTTTTTGGATACATCACGGGGGTTCGGGTTAGGAATAGGGAGGTGGCCAGGACGCGGTGGGATGTACTTCCGTAAATCACTAACATGGACCTTGGCTATCTTCCGCCCCTTTCCACCCCCCGTTTCCAGTTCATATACAAGGGGTGATATCTTCTTTATTATTTTAAAGGGGCCCTCGTATTTTGGCGCGAGCTTAGCTGCGAAGTGCGCTGCTGCATTCGATAGCGGATGCGCTTTCCGTAATATTAAGTCTCCCTCTGAAAACTCTGCAAACTTACGCCCCTTGTTATACGCTCGGCTCTGTCTCTCCCTTTCTCTATCGATAAACTTGGCTACAAGTTCGCGCAGGGCATCTAACTTCTTCATTCTTTCCGACCACTCTTCTGGCTTTCCTACATCTACGCTTGGGCTACCCTCCATCTCCTTCTTCCGTCGTAAGCTCCCTACCGGGGTGGGATGGCGACCAAAATTAAGGAAGGCCGGTGAAGTTCTAAGCGTGGCCTGGTTTGCTGTGTTGATCGCATGTCTCAGCTCATGTAACCGCTTGTCCCAATCCTGGTGACTCTCTACGTACATCGCGATCATGGTTTTTAGGGTTCTATTAATTCTCTCCACCGGGTTGGCTTGGGCGTGATACGGGGAGGTCGTGATATGCACGACCCCGTATTCGGCTAAGGCGGGGGTGAGGGTTTTGTTAACAAATTCCGTCCCATTATCGGTCAAGAGGTATTCGGGAGTTTCCCATCGGAAGAGAATCAGTTCTTCGAATGCTTGTAATACAGCTTTTCCATCTGCCTTTTTTAGTGGCTTGACCTCGATCCACCGCGAGAAGAGATCTTCGAAGACTAGCAGATATTTGTTTTGGCTTTTACTCCTGGGAAACTCCATCATGTCGGCTGCTACCACTGTCCAGGGCTCTTCAACTATCCTTCTCCCCATTAATCCCTGGGGCCCCTGTTGGCTAACTTTATACTGCTGACACGGGAGACAGGAGTTTACGTATCGGTATGCGTCCCTATACATGCCTGGCCAGAAATATTCTCGGGCTAGGCGGTCGTACGTTTTGTCGATCCCCATGTGTCCAGAGTTTGCGGCGTCATGGGCAGTCGAAAGTACACTCTCCTTCTCCTCCTCGGGGACTACAAGCTTCCACCCATCTTCCCCTCGCGTGATAGGCTCTATTATCGGATCTATTTTATACCGGTAAAGTCTTCCGTCGATCACCCGCCACTCTGGGAACCTCTTGGGATTTTCTAGGACATCAGCTCTACGGCGGAGATACCAACTGTCAACTGTCTCTCCCAGGGCGGCTACCTCGGCTTCAAACATACGCGATAGGGCATCGGGTACTTGGTGTTCTTTCCCCGGGCGGTGTTCAATCGCGAAGTCCCACTGCTGTATTTCCGCAACCCATCGGGCTAACCTCCCCGTCGGCTCTTTTAAATTTCTGAGCCACTTGAGCGCGCTGTGGTCGGTAATTACCGTAAAGTGATATCCCTCGACGTACGGTCTCAGTTTCTTAATGGCCCAGATCAACCCTAGGCATTCTCGCTCGGTGGTAGTGTAATTTCGCTCTGCCTTGGTCAACATTCGGCTCACAAACACTATTGGGTGTTCTCCATCGTCAAATTCTTGAGTGAGAACGGCCCCAACCGCGATGTTGCTCGCATCGCACTGTATGCAGAAAGGCTTCGTGAAATCCGGTCTCGCTAATACCGGGGCTGAGGCTAAGGCATTTTTGATACTTTGGAAGGCCTCCTGCTGATCCTCTTCCCATGACCATGTTCGGCTTTTATGGAGTAACGCTGTGAGAGGCGCTTTTAAGTCGGATGCGTCTTTCACAAACTTGTCGTACCATCCAAATAGGCCCAACAATCGGCGGACTTGTGTAGGTGTTTTAGGCACAGGGTACTGCAATATCGGTGCTATTTTCTCGGGGTCAGGGCGTAGCCCTTCTTTGTCGAGGATGTACCCCAGGTACTTAATTTCTCCTACACAGAAGTTGCACTTTTTCGGATTGATCGTCAAACCTGCGTCTACCAGTACTTTCAACACGTGTTTAGTCCAATGTTTATGTTCTTCGACGGACTCTGTGGCTATGACGACATCGTCGAGATACCCAAACACAAATGGGGCTACGGCAGGGCCAAATAGGGCGTCCATGAGACGCTGCAGCGTTGCGGGGGCGTTGCAAAGGCCGAACGCCATTCTGGTGAATTGGAACAACCCCATGCCTGGCACGGCGAAGGCGGTGTACTTCTTGCTATTCTCCTCCATTTTCACTTGAAAATACGCCTGCCGGAGGTCTATTTTGCTGAGGTATTTGGCGTTTCGCAACCGATCGAGGATCATCGTCATAGGCGGCAGCGGATAACTGTCCTTCTTGGTCACGGCGTTGATTGCGATATAATTAACGCAAAATCTCTCCGTACCATCTGGCTTCGGCACGAGTACAGGTAGACTGCAAAAGTCACTGGCGGAGTTTTCGATGACGCCTAGTTTCCAAAGTTCCTCTACGGCCGCTTGTATAGCAGCTAACTTCTTCGGGGACTTCCTTATCCACTTTTGACGGATCGGCGTTTCATCCGTGAGTTGGATGTGGTGCTCGGTCTTTGTGGTGAAGCCTAGGACGTCCGGAGAATACTCTGGTAGTATCTCCTTCACGATTTTGTCTATCTCTTGTCGATCTTCTACTTCTAACTCTAATATGCCTGCGCACTCAGCGTAGATTGCAGCTACTGGCTGGTCGCTTCGCCGGTCAAACTCCCTCCACGGCCCGGAATTGGCTCTCCACCAGCCTCTATGGTCTGTGTCTATTCTAAACGTGTCGCTGAAGTCTTTTCCCAACAGTATTGGGTGTTGGACTTCCTGTACGGCTCTGGCTGATATGGTGCTGGGGATTCCTTCTAGGTCGAATCGGATATCCAAATATCCTAAGATTGGTGTTCGGGCTCCCGTGACCGTCTGGATGTGGGCTGTTGCGTTGCGAAGCCGACTAGTGAGACGCTGAGCTATCTCTGGTCCTACCAATGATACAACTGCTCCCGGGTCGAAGAGCGCCCTGTATTGCTCCCCTGCGAGGATAACTCGTAAGTAATTCCGATTATCAACGGTGATTCCCGCAATTTCTCCATCATCCTCCTTCATAGAGCTAGGCACGTCGACAAGGGTGGTGTCGTCCTTCGGCTCGGGGTTATTGGTACCCAGTAAGTTTAGTGCTCTCTCTATTGTTTCCAGTTGCTCATACTCTTTTTCTTCCTCCGTATCGCTACTATCTTCTTCTAGCCACGTCGCAGCTTCGATTATTTCGATCTCATCCATGTCGAAATCGTCGTTGAAATTGTCCAACACTGATACTCTCTTCAGTTGCTCTTGTACTGCTCCATCTTTTTCCATGGCGTTCTTTCGGGTTTCCCCTGAATCCATCGCCCAAGTCAGGCGATCTGTGGCTGCCTTCACAGGTGTTTCTTCCTCTTTGTGCGACGTGGCTCGGCTCAGGCTCGCGGGTGGTGCACACAAGTATCTCTGATTCAACTCTAAGTTTTTCTCCTCAACTCTTTTTCTCCATGCGTCCAGGTTGAGTTTTGCAAACTCCTCCGCACTCAAGTTTTTTGATTTCTCGGGTTTTCTCTCTGGCTCGGATTTCTCGGATTTCTCAGATTTTCTCCTTGACTTAGATTTCTCGGATTTCTCAGATATTTTCTCTAACTCGGATTTCTCAAATTTCTCAGATTTTCTCTCTGACTTAGATTTCTCGGATTTCTCAGATATTTTCTCTAACTCGGATATTTTCCTCGTAGCGTTGCTACTCCCCAGAGGCTCAACCGGCGTCCCGTTTGGCGTGGCTTCCGCAATCCTTTCTACTCGGACTTCTAATTTCTTCAGTTGTGTCGTGACTTCCTTATCCTCGTCTAGTGAGTTCGGCTTGTCTGCGGCACTCTCTTGCTTAAGACTAGTTTTCTTTCTCTGCTCTCCTCTTACTTCCAGGAATTTTTCAATACCTCGTGCTTCGTGCTCTTCTTTTCCATTGCGGTTGTTCCCTGTTTGGTTATGTTTTTCTGGTTTTTCTTCACTTGAGGTAAGGGTGAAATAGGCTCCTATCCCTTGATTTTGTTTGTCTACCGCTAGTTTTAGGTTAGAACTTCCAATTCTCGGTATTGATACTCTCGGCTGTGGCTTCTTCGGTGTTGTATCTACTTGACTCTGTTTTAGTGGCAGCATGCCACTCTCTCCCCCTTCCAAGACTGACGTCCGAACAGGAAAGTCAGTCTTTTCTATCACCAAACGCCCTAACGTGGGAGTTGGCTCCAAAGGGGGTTTGATGACTGTGGTTGTGGGGTTTGTTGCGCCTGTGGGGGTCGCTGTGATTGCGACTGTTGCTGAAGTGGGGCTTGTGGTGGTGGCGGGGGAGTCAGCGGCCCCTGTGCTGCTCCCGCCTGCGCGTTTCCCAAACCGTTTCTGATTTGAGCGCACATCGGCGTTTGGCAAGTTTGGAATCTTGCACCTTTATTCCCGCAAACCTGGCAAGTCGGCTCTGGCCTTACCGGACAGTTTTTCAACTGGTGTCCCATCTGTTTGCAATAGAAGCACTGCGTTAGGTGACAGTTAGCTGCGCGGTGTCCGGTTTGGTGGCATGTGTAACATGCACCTACGTAGTCGGCTGGGTTGCCTGGTCTGGCGTTGGACGTTTGCGTCGGTGGCGCTGTGTTTAGCGGTGGTGTGCGCTGTAGCGGTTGTTGGTAGTTTCCTGTATACGTTGCCTGTGCTGCGTAGACAGGTTCTGCTGGCGGTAGCTGTGGTGGCGTTGGCGGAGTATTCGCGGGTGGTTGGCCCGTTTGTGATAGAGATGGTTGCTGTGTCGGCGCTTTGTTCTTTTTCCCCTTTTTCCCTTGGTTGGGTGGTGTTGAGCTTGCGTCTGCAGCGGCTACCTCACCTACTTCCTCCACTGCGGCCACCTTAGGCTTGGGCGCCGGTGTCCAGGCTACGGCAGGAAAACGAGATTTCTCCACCGGTGGGGGTGGTGTATATCTTATATCTTCCTCTACTTGCTCTTCATACCTTCGACCGTATTTCTTCAAATCATGATACGTTTCGATGTGTTGTTCTTCAGTGCCCTCCTATATTCGGGTCTCAGCCCTTTCATAAGGAGTTTGACTGTT
>JACCIB010001383.1:0-37178 GCA_018906965.1 Philotrypesis tridentata
CTGGTGGAGAGCCAATTCAGGGCCGTGGAGGGAGTTTGACCGGCGAAGCGACCAGCCAGTAGCTGCAATCTACGCTGAGTGCGCAGGCATATTAGAGTTAGAAGTAGAAGATCGACAAGACATAGACAGAATCGTGAAGGAGATACTACCAGAGTATTCTCCGGACGTCCTAGGCTTCACCACAAAGACCGAGCACCACATCCAACTCACGGATGAAACGCCGATCCGTCAAAAGTGGATAAGAAAGTCTCCGAAAAAGTTAGCTGCTATACAAGCGGCTGTAGAGGAACTTTGGAAACTAGGCGTCATCGAAAACTCTGCCAGTGACTTTTGCAGTCTACCTGTACTCGTGCCGAAGCCAGATGGTACGGAGAGATTTTGCGTTAATTACATCGCAATCAACGCCGTGACCAAGAAGGACAGTTATCCGCTGCCACCTATGACGATGATCCTCGATCGGTTACGCAACGCCAAATACCTCAGCAAAATAGACCTCCGGCAGGCGTATTTTCAAGTGAAAATGGAGGAGAATAGCAAGAAGTACACCGCCTTCGCCGTGCCAGGCATGGGGTTGTTCCAATTCACCAGAATGGCGTTCGGCCTTTGCAACGCCCCCGCAAGCAGCGTCTCATGGACGCCCTATTTGGCCCTGCCGTAGCCCCATTTGTGTTTGGGTATCTCGACGATGTCGTCATAGCCACAGAGTCCGTCGAAGAACATAAACATTGGACTAAACACGTGTTGAAAGTACTGGTAGACGCAGGTTTGACGATCAATCCGAAAAAGTGCAACTTCTGTGTAGGAGAAATTAAGTACCTGGGGTACATCCTCGACAAAGAAGGGCTACGCCCTGACCCCGAGAAAATAGCACCGATATTGCAGTACCCTGTGCCTAAAACACCTACACAAGTCCGCCGATTGTTGGGCCTATTTGGATGGTACGACAAGTTTGTGAAAGACGCATCCGACTTAAAAGCGCCCCTCACAGCGTTACTCCATAAAAGCCGAACATGGTCATGGGAAGAGGATCAGCAGGAGGCCTTCCAAAGTATCAAAAATGCCTTAGCCTCAGCCCCGGTATTAGCGAGACCGGATTTCACGAAGCCTTTCTGCATACAGTGCGATGCGAGCAACATCGCGGTTGGGGCCGTTCTCACTCAAGAATTTGACGATGGAGAACACCCAATAGTGTTTGTGAGTCGAATGTTGACCAAGGCAGAGCGAAATTACACTACCACCGAGCGAGAATGCCTAGGGTTGATCTGGGCCATTAAGAAACTGAGACCGTACGTCGAGGGATATCACTTTACGGTAATTACCGACCACAGCGCGCTCAAGTGGCTTAGAAATTTAAAAGAGCCGACGGGGAGGTTAGCCCGATGGGTTGCGGAGATACAGCAGTGGGACTTCGCGATTGAACACCGCCCGGGGAAAGAACACCAAGTACCCGATGCCCTATCGCGTATGTTTGAAGCCGAGGTAGCCGCCCTGGGAGAGACAGTTGACAGTTGGTATCTCCGCCGTAGAGCTGATGTCCTAGAAAACCCCAAAAGGTTCCCAGAATGGCGGGTGACCGACGGAAGACTTTACCGGTATAAAATAGATCCGATAATAGAGCCTATCACGCGAGGGGAAGATGGGTGGAAGCTTGTAGTCCCCGAGGAGGAGAAGGAGAGCGTACTTTCGACTGCCCATGACGCCGCAAACTCTGGGCACATGGGGATCGACAAAACGTACGACCGCCTAGCCCGAGAATATTTCTGGCCAGGCATGTATAGGGACGCATACCGATACGTAAACTCCTGTCTCTCGTGTCAGCAGTATAAAGTTAGCCAACAGGGGCCCCAGGGATTAATGGGGAGAAGGATAGTTGAAGAGCCCTGGACAGTGGTAGCAGCCGACATGATGGAGTTTCCCAGGAGTAAAAGCCAAAACAAATATCTGCTAGTCTTCGAAGATCTCTTCTCGCGGTGGATCGAGGTCAAGCCACTAAAAAAGGCAGATGGAAAAGCTGTATTACAAGCATTCGAAGAACTGATTCTCTTCCGATGGGAAACTCCCGAATACCTCTTGACCGATAATGGGACGGAATTTGTTAACAAAACCCTCACCCCCGCCTTAGCCGAATACGGGGTCGTGCATATCACGACCTCCCCGTATCACGCCCAAGCCAACCCGGTGGAGAGAATTAATAGAACCCTAAAAACCATGATCGCGATGTACGTAGAGAGTCACCAGGACTGGGACAAGCGGTTACATGAGCTGAGACACGCGATCAACACAGCAAACCAGGCCACGCTTAGAACTTCACCGGCCTTCCTTAATTTCGGTCGCCATCCCACCCCGGTAGGGAGCTTACGACGGAAAAAGGAGATGGAGGGTAGCCCAAGCGTGGATGTAGGAAAGCCAGAAGAATGGTCGGAAAGGATGAAGAAGTTAGATGCCCTGCGCGAACTCGTAGCCAAGTTTATCGATAGGGAAAGGGAAAGACAGAGCCGAGCGTATAACAAGGGGCGTAAGTTTGCAGAGTTTTCAGAGGGAGACCTGATATTACGGAAAGCGCACCCGCTATCGAATGCAGCAGCGCACTTCGCAGCTAAGCTCGCGCCGAAATACGAGGGCCCCTTTAAAATAATAAAGAAGATATCACCCCTTGTATATGAACTGGAAACGGAGGGCGGAAAGGGGCGGAAGATAGCCAAAGTCCATGTTAGTGATTTACGGAAGTACATCCCACCGCGTCCTGGCTACCTCCCTGTTCCTAACCCGAACCCCCGTGATGTATCCAAAAAGTAGTACTAGCAGGTGCCGTGAGTGCCAGATGTTTATGTGAAGTAACGCATGTAAGTAACAAGGTGATGGAAAACTGTGTTGTCCTGAGGATATCCGCGAACCCGTAATAAAATAAGATTGATTATAGGATGAGTGACTACAACCCCCGTAGTGCCGCCTGCGACGGTGAAATGGAGGAGGAGCAGCGTCTGAGGGAGGAGCTTCTCCGACAGACGAGTGCTCGCCGAGCTGCCCGCGAAAGGGAGCCGCTCCAAGAAACCGCCGAGGCCACGGAGGGCGAGGAGGTGCCGGCCACCCGTCCCGCACCCCTAGGGCAGGACGCCTCAGAGGATGAGGCAGCCCTTGAGGGACCGGATGACCTGGAGGGGGATCTGCAGTGCTGCGTCTCCCTGGAGGAGGAGGCCGACCTCCTGCGAGAAGCAGAGACCCCCGTCGCTCCGATGACGACCCCCGGGCCGCTGCCAACTGCTAGGGATTACTCCCTAGAGGGAGCGAGGCCCAAGGAGCCGCGACGAGGCCCCCGCACCGTCGAGACGCCTCCGCACATCGCCAGCGCCACCCCCTCTACACCGGGTCTGGCACCGGAGACCCCCCCCTATACGGCCGGAGAGCCTAATCCCGGTACGGGAGACGGTCCCCAACGAGCCAGCTCGGTGTGGGCACGGCTGGGTACGCGCCCTGGCGAGGATACCCGGGAAGGATTCCCGCGAGCGCCCAGGCCCAAATGGGACTGGACAAGTATCCAGCGCGAGGTCGACGAGGGAGCGCAGACGCAGCGCAGTCCGCCGGCCGTAGAGCAGAGCTCCGGCGTAATGAGGGAGGTAAGTTCGCCAGCCGTAGAGCGCAGCTCCGGTGTAGAAGGAGAAGGGGAGGTGCGGCCCCAACCGTACGGGCGGTTGGACGAGCCGCGGATTATAGACGTGCCGTTCCGCGAGGAGGACCTGGAGCCCCAGTACAGGTGCCCTTACGCGTCAGTACAGGTGTTTGAGGGCGGACAGGGGCAGGAGGACTGGGACATGGAGGACGGCACCCTCACGGTCACCACCTACCGGCCGGCCGAGCGCCTTCCCCCGCCACCACACGAGCCGGAGAGGAGAGCCCGCTCCAGGAGGCGCAGGGGACGAGGTCCGGTGCAGTGGACGGCCGAGGATTATTTCCCGGCCGTTGAGGAGCCCCGCCGCCCGCGTGAGATCACGCCACCAGGCCCCCCAATCCGGAGCGAGCCACTCCCTGCCCCCGCGCGTCCGCCGGTGACACCCGACGCACCCGCAGCCTCCACCTCACCGCCACCGACGCCCAGTACAGCTGCAACACCCCCGGAGGGGCAACCACAACCGCGCCGAGAGAGGAAGCGAGGCAGGAGGAGCCACGTCAAAGTGACGGGCCTGAGGTTCGACGGGCTGAGGGCGCTGCCGCACAATCCCGCCCTTGACCCTCCCCCGTATACCTGCTTCAATTGTTGGCAGCGCGGTCACGGACATTTGGACTGTCCCCGGCCCAGAGTCCGGACCTACTGCCACAATTGCGGCAGGAACGGGGTAGAGGTGGACGGTTGCCCCGACCGCTACCGCGAGATGGCCGCAGGGTTGGGAGAGGAGCTGGAGGAGAGCCGGCAACGGGCTTTTGGCGCCCCGACCACCGACGCCGCCATCGCCGGACCCTCTACCGCTCCAACCACCACGCCATCACCCCCGGCCAGCACAGCGGACCCGCCCCAGGCCAAAAAGAGGCGCCCAAGCCCACCAGAGACACGGCCAGTGCCCCGGCCCCGCGCCGTCGTGCCCCTCCCCACCGAGCCACAGCCCATCCCGAGGCCTCGCACCACCACCCCGTCGACCGGCCCTGGGCCCGGATGGCGCCCTCCGAAGTCCTCAGGATCCTGGAGAGGGTGGAGGATCTGCCCCAGCACCTGCGGGAGGCTATCCTCGAGAGGATTTTTACCCCGGGGAGCACACGAGAGAGCGGAGAGAAGTAAAGGTAAGCGTCGTTGTTCCGTTTTACCCATATCTATTCTGCTCAACATAACCCGGAGAAACCGAGTAAGAGAGACTCGCCGAGCGAAGGGGAACGACTTCAAAGCGGAAGTAAGGAACACCGAGGTAGTTTATTCGTTTCAGCATTACCCGAAGGTAGCAGAGGCCCAACACAGGGGAGAGAACAGTTACTAACCACTAACTCACAGTCGGGGAGGGTCTCTGCGGGAGAGCGCTCAGCACCCCTAGTCTGGAAAACCTAACAATGCAGGGCATTGAAGGTTTGGAAGGGGGAATGCGACGGAGAATCCGTCGTTGAAAAGCTGGGTGACTCTCCTGCAGGCACCCGAAACCGAGCAGAAGAAAATACTCTAATGGCAACGGGTGCTTACAGGAGAAAACAGCTGAGCCGTAGCCAGGCGCCGGCACTGAGCCGCGCCGTAGGAGAGAGAGAGAGAGAGGGAGAGCGCACGAGAGTAGCAGCCAGCCGAGTCGCCGCCGTGACGTCACGGCCGTCGAGCAGCGAGAGAGCGCGCGAGGAGTGGGAGCGCCGCTGACTACTACACGCGGCCGCGCGCGGCGCGCAGAGCCAGCAGGCGCACCGCTGGGCCGCAGCCGCCGCCATGACACCGCCGAGGAGCACGAGGCGACGGCGGACATAGCCAGCGCATGGCGCTACAGCGAGCGGCGCGACGAGCGGCTGAGCCGCGTATATTGTAGCAAGCGCGTGCGTATGTGTGTGTGTGAGCGCGCGCAGCACGGCGCGGGCTGAAGAACCTATGGGTGCGAGAGAGACCGCACGATGCGGGTAAAACACAGCGCTAGAGAGTGGAGGCTATCGAGCCCCACAGACGTATGCGAGGCCGATATTGGCGGTCGGAGTGGAGGCAACGGGCTTCTCCACACCGACAGAAATGCGCGTACGCGAGAATAATTACGCCAGAGCCGAGAGGGAGAATGACGCCGAAGAGTGAAATCATGAATGTCGTACGCGTTGAACCAAATTAAATAATAATAAAATAAATGAAAATAACAATAAACAATAAGGGGTCGTTGCCCGAGAAATCATGTAGAGTGACAATGTGAAGGATAAAGAGTGCAAGTAAGCGGACAGAGCGAAAGAGAAAATGTAAACCGTAATTACCGCGGCAAGTCACGTGATCGCCAGAGCCGATGTACGTGTGTGTGTGATAGCAGGAGAGTGAGCCGCGAGCCGAGAGAGTCAGTCGCACGTACGCAGTGAACTAGAGCACAGCTACGAGCAATCCACCGAGTTTCGAGAGTTTTTGTAAGAGTCCAGCCGCATTTATTCACCCGCGCACAACCGCGTTTCGCCTGTGTTCGTGTCGTCGCTTTATAGGGTACGAGACAACGGCTGTACGCGAGGAAGTCTGCAACTGTCAGCGTAGTGGAAGTAATAAAGGAAATTCATTTATAATTCTAAGTGTTTAAGTTTGTATACCAAAAAAATACCGGCTCAAACGACCTGTGAGAAAGGGAGTCTCAGCCGAGGCCCGAGCTTGTGAGTGAGCCATTAGTGTCGCGTCAAGGCGCCCGCACACCCGGAAAAATAATAGACGCGACCTGTAGCTCGACTCAGGACCGCGGAGGGGAAGGCCCCAGCGCGAGCGCGAAACACTCCCCGGGAGACGCACCGACGTGCCTCTCTCCTCTTCGTATCGCCCGCCACAGCCACCAGCCCCGCCGTGTCACAAACGATGTTTCGTTCACTGTGAATTACTTTGGTTAACCATGCGTAACTTGAAGATAATATCCATCGTTATGTATGATAGGACGGGACGGCAAGTTTTTCCATAAAAAAAATTGTGTTCTACATGATAAAAATTGTTCCTGACTTTTCAAACATGTGAGATAGATTTATTTTATGGAAAATTATTCTTTTTTTTGTATTTTCATCGCTTAAGTATCGAAGAAAATTTTTACAGAACTTCTATTGGGCGGTTACACAACTGTCATATTCTAAAGGGAAGGAATTCCTGTGAGAAGCTAGTGATGTTAAAAATGTTTTTTCCAGATTTATAATTATTATATAAGTTAAGAAGACATCTGGTTTAGAAGTTTTTACCAATTTTGAGATTGCAAGTACACTAAGTTTCCAGATGTAACGAGACTTTACCCAAGGGAAAAGCATGTTCTGTTTCGTATAAGGTAACGAGAACTTACGAAGGCATACAACTATCAGGTTATACAAGGAAAGAATTTTCTTGTGAAGCGACAAGCTAGTGAAAGTGTTGTATTTTCATCGTTTAAGTATCATTGAAAGTTTTTACAGAATTTGTAGTCGATGTTCTGCTATTTCTATTGGTTAGCTACGCAAGTGTCATGTTATAAAAGGAAGGAATTCCTGTGAGAAACTAGTGATGTGGAAAATGTTTTTTCAAGATTTATAATTATTATATAAGTTCAGAAGACATGTGGTTTAGAAGTTTTTCATAATTTTGAGAGAGCAAGTACACTCAATTTCCAGATGTAACGAGAATTTTCTGAAGGAAAAAGCATGTTTTGTTTTGTATAAGGTAACGAGAACTTATGAGTTGTCGAGCCAGTCACTCAAAGGGATAGGATAAGAATTTTCAACTTGATAGGGCCCAGTAAAAATTGAATTTTTTAATTTTGAAATTTTTAATCTATGATTATTTCCAAACTACTCAACTGTACCATCTTAAAAGTTCTTATACTATCCCTTTAATGGGTTATGACAGTGTTAAAATCTGTAAAAAAAAGAAAAACCATTAGTGCTGTAAAAAATTAACATATATAGGTACATAAAAAATTATATTTTTTCTTTGAAATATAAGTATTACACATCACTTTTATGCATAAAAATATGCATTAAGGGGTTATGACAATGTTAAAACCTGAAAAAAACGAAAAATTGTTAGTGTCGTAAAAAATTAATAGATATATAGGTGCTCTAAAAACTATATTTTTGCTTTCAAATACAAGTATTATACATCACTTTTATGCATAAATAATATTCAAAAAGTGAGTGTAACATTTAAAAACAATTAAAGGAATTGCTTACCAAAATCATGATTTTCATCACTTTTGTTTGCTTGCCGCATGGTTCTGATGGAACCGTACCATCAATTATAATGAATCAAAGTGCTAAATCTTCCTTATGAGTCTGGTCACAGACTAAGTGGATCAGATTCCTGAAAAACACAAAATTAATATAATTAATTAAACATATAATGACAATATTAATAATTATAGTGAATGTTACATATATAAACATACGTAACATTCACTTTGAACTTATTTTTGCCAATTCTGCTCCACTCAGTTTGTGACCGTACTCATTAGGAAGGTTTTACACTTTGGTTCATCCGGATTGATGTTACGGTTCCTTCAGAAAGCTGCGGCAAGTACATGAAAAGCATGAAAAAACTAAATTTGAGTAAAAGGCATTTAAAGTTTATAATGTAAATCATACAAATGAACTCAGCTATACTTACAGAAACTATGTGGCATACCTTGATTTGCTTTTGGTACTCAAATATACATACAATAAAGTATATTTGGTGGTATGCGCATATCATGCTGTGTGATAATAGCATTTAGAAGCTGGAAATAAAATAAAAATTATCGTTAGCTATTCATAATCAAGTTATGTTTATGAATTAAAATTACATGCAATACTTACCATTATTAGATACACTGCAAGTTGTTAAAAAGTATGCAAAACAATACTCCAGACAGTCAATATAAACTCCCATCTTGCTGGATTGCACCCGTATACCTAAAAGCAAAAAATAAACCAACAAAGAAAAAGCTCATTATGAACACAATTATTACTAATTAGTTTCCAATACTTATCTGAATAATTTTTGTATTCTGCAGAAGCTCTTGCACTTTTACAACACCACTGAGGTTATAAGCATTGTTACAACAGCTAGCAGACTAACTGCACTGATCTAGTGTCTTGGATGAAAAACAGCTGTTTGGCTGCTTTCTGCTGCTTTACAGAAAATTCTACTATACCGATCAAACAGTAATCTTCATTCTCGACCGGACGCTGTGAGGTACAACCTGTTCGAGTGGCAAATTCAAATTTGTTGAATGCCTTTACTTTAACGCATTGAGTTTATTAACATAAAATCACACATAGAAAAATTAATTTTACGGATTTTTTTTATTTTACGGAAATAATTTCATAACTCTTGAGAAAAAAACGGTTTGTAAAACGGTTTTTAAGTCGTATTTTCAGTAAGATTTCTCATGAAATAACTCCATAAAAAGTGTGGTAGAACAATCCTTTTCACAAGCTTGGCCTAATTAAAATATTTAAAAATCACAATTTTTCAAAAATTTACTTGAAACAGATTTATCAGTTTTTTGTCGATATTTTCAAGGCAAATTTTTTTAGAAAAACAGCTATCAGGACCATATTCTACGGACTATTAACTGTGAAAAAAGTGAATAAAAAAAAAATTAATATTTTCAAAATTTTAACACTGTCATAACCCCTTAAGTGAGTGTAATATTTAAAAACAATTAAAGGTATTTACTTACCAAAAATTATGATTCTCATCATTTTTATTTACTTGCCGCAAGAATTTTCAGGATCCGTACCATCAATCTTCATGAATCCAAGTAGTTTATCTCACCCATAAGTCTGGTCTTACACTAAGCGGAGCAGATTCCTGAAAAACACAAAATTAATATAATTAATCACACATATATTTACAATATTAGTAATTATAGTGAATGTTACGTATGTAAACATATGTAACATTTATTTTGAACTTATCTTTTTCCAATTCTGCTCTGCTTAGTTTGTGAGGAAACCTATTCCAAAGGTTTCTCCAAATTTGAACCCATTTGGTCCACCGATTGCTGTGAAAACCTGCGGCAAGTACAAAAAAATCATGATAAAATTAAATCCGAGTATAATGCATTTAAAGTTTCTGATGTAAATCATACAAATAAACTCAGCTATACTTTCAGAAACTATCCAGCATATCTTCATTTGTTTTTGATACGCAAATATACATGCAATAAAGCATACTTGGTGGTACGCGTACATCATGCTGTGTGATAATAGTATATAGAAGCTGGAAATAAAATAAAAGTTATCGTTACCTATTCATAATCAAGTTATACTACTGATTGCAATTATGTGCAGTACTAACCATTATCAAAAACATTTCAAGTTGTTAGAAAGCATACAAAATAATATACCAGTTAGTCAGAATAATAGGCCCATCTTGCTGTCTTGGACCCGTACACCTAAAAGCAAAAAATAAAGAAACAAAGAAAAAGTTCTTTACGGATAAATTATAACTTATTAGTTTTCAATACTTATCTGAATAATTGCTGTACTCTGCAGAAGCTCTTATACTTAAAAACACCATTGAGGTTATAAGCACTTAATTGTTACAGCTGCTAGTAGACAAACTGCACTGATCTGGTAACTTGAAGGTTGGATGAAAAACAGCTGTTTGGCTGCTTCTCAGAAAATTCTACTATACCGATCACATAGCAACCTTCATTCTCGATCGCACGTTGGGCAAGAAGGGGCAACATATTCGGGTGGCAAATTCAAATTTGTTGAATGCCATTACTTTAACACATTCAGTTTAATAATAATATAAAATCACACATAGAAAATGTTACAAAAATAAATTAATAACTCTTGAAAAAAACTGTTGGTTAAATGGTTTTTATGTCGTGTTTTCAGTCACATTTCTCATGAAACTACTCTATAAGAAGCGTCGCAGAACAATTCATTCCACAAGTTTAATTTTGTTAAAATATTTAAAATTCTCGATTTTTTGAAAATTTGCTAGAAAAATATTTATCAGTTTTGAGTTTGTATTTTCAAGGCAATTTGTTTGAGCAAAAAACGGCTTTCAGCAACATATTCTACGGACTATTAACTGCGAAAAAAGGGAATAAAAAAAAATCGATAGTTTCATAATTTTAACCCTGTCGTAACCCCTTAAACTGTGGGCTTAACAACTACTTGCATGGTCTATTTGCTTTTTAGAAATCAGAACATGTATTTCCATTGAGAAAAGAGACGCTCAACCCATATTCTGGAAACTGCTTGTACTTCGGGCACTCTGAAAATTAAAAATAACTAAATTTTCATTAAACATACCAATCAGAGGGATATCATCAGAAATTTCAAGTTTATCGAATCAATCAATTTTGAAATAATTAGCATATAAGGCATTCAAAATTGAACAGCTCAAAATTGGTCTAGACGATGTTCAAGTAGACCCACCTGAAAATTTATACACTAATGGCGTGAAGTCAACAGTGTAAGTATTTATGTGAAAGTCAAAATTATAAGTTCATAGGCAAGGTTGCATATATTTCATGCAAGAAAGTTTCTATTTTTCCATGTACGAGCTAGTGAAAGTGTTGTATTTTCTTCGTTTAAGTTCGAAGAAATAATATTGTAACGTGGAATTTTCCCGCCCGCACGGGAATTCCAGTTATTTACAATTATTTATAAATTTTGCGGCTGACTCTTATTTCTCGGCTCGTGGACACCTGCAATGGTAGAAAACGGGACTGTGATGGCAATCAGGTCGACAAATTATTAACACCAATATTTAAAATAATAAATCACAAATATATTACGGCTATCTCTGTACAAATTCTCATATGCAACAATTTATTAGACTCGAAATAAAACATGGGCCGTAGGCCGTATAACTATCTCCGAGACCTCGTGGTTGGCGGCAACTGAAATGGGCGCGAAAGTACCTCTACGATAAGGATCGGATCAAAAGGGAAAACTGCCCGTTTCCTGTAAATCGCGAAAGTATCCTCTACGATATTACCTCTACCTAATTCCCGAAATACACGACCAAATAAAAGAACAAATAAATTTACAATAAAGTTTACCAAATATTCCTCTATAGCTGCAGCCGACTCGATTCCTCCAATATCCTTTTCCTCAAAAAAAACAAATAGTGGACTCCGACCAGAAAAAGAAACACAGAGAGACGGTATAATGCTTCCCAGGCTTCTTCCAAAAATCTCAATCACCGGACCCAAAATGTCGGCACCAAAAGAAAATGTACTTTATCCTGGAAAAGCGACTGAATACTCCAATGGTCCGTGACGGAATGAGAGTGCGGACTACCACCAAGGCGTCCGCCGACAGAGTGACGCGGTCGACGCTTCGTCCGAGGAAGGATGCCGCGTTTTTCCCACCCGGCCTCCTTCTTCACGGAAGCGTCGATCTAATCACCGAATTTTCCAATTGGTCCTTTATCTGAAATAAATCCTCTATTGGCCATTAATAGACCACCACTAGTTCATTCCTCTATCCGTGATTTTCCCCAGCGCCCTCTTTTCCAAATCCAATGTTATCATTGGTTAGAAAATCAATTAACGTCCTCTATTATTTCCTTTAATATGCAAATTCACGCCCTCTTTATGGATATCGATCAATTAATCAATCATGTCGATATCCATCCAGTGGCTCCACCTATAGATAATCTGTAAGCCGTGCGATATTTGAAAATCCTCTATCATCCTCGAGTAAACCATAGCACTACATATGTCGAGTCAGCAAAGATTCCTAACCCAACCTGTATATTCCTCTATACATCTCTATGACGTCCGCGAGTTAACGTAAAGTCAACTCTGAGCGCTCCAAACGCCGTCAACTTCGCGCCACTATATTCCTCTCGCTCTCTCTCTCTCTCTCTCTCTCAAGCGCGCACTATCTCTCTCTCTATCTCACACACGCTGGACTCCCACTCTCTCGCTCACGCTCACACTCGCGCTCTCCCCTCTACACACCGCCGCATGCATGTAACCGCGTGTGCGCGGCCGCCGGCTCGCTTCCTGCCATGCCCCCTCCCGAGCGCCAACGCGCCGCGCAGGTGGGACTCGGGAGCTCACATCCTGCGCTCCGCACGCAGCCGGTCAGAGGCAACTCCTGCGAGCGCCACCGAGCGCTGGCTCCGCTCCAGGAGCTGTCAACTCGCCGAGAGTAAGTCAGCTGGCCGTGCAACAATGATCACGACGCAGCAATAATTATTGCTACGTCGCAATATACACAAGTATTGGATTTTATTTGTATTTTTCTGTATATTACTTACAGTTATAAATAAGGCTGATTCAGTAAAGTCTGCCGTTTATAAATTTCTTTTTTACGACAAGTTCATTGGATCACCTGTAACAGAGAAACAATAATTTATTTCACAACAAAGGATCATGTTCTATTATCATAAAGTTAATTTATTTAAAGATAATTAAAATAAACGTATCTGACAGAGTGAATTCCATTGATAGTATTTTGATCCTAATGCCATCTTATCTGTAAATGCATTTTTTCACTTGAAACTTTTTGTAGGTTCTAGATTAAACATTATTGCACAGGCGTAGTATGAGTTTTAGGAATTTTTAACGCAATTTGAATAATATAATTTGTGATAAACTGGGAGTTCCACGGGGAGGTTATAAACTAGCAGAAACCAACAGTAGAGTAGTACTTCAGGTTAGACATAGTTATAGTACGAAAGTGGGTTGGCACCAAGTTATGGGGATATAGAGATCCCTATAAAGAAGTTCTGAAGTTTAGTCTATTGTTGGTTATTAGTCTACTGTTATATGTTGGTTATTGTTATTATGTTGCTATTAGTCTACTGTTAAGATATTAGTCTACTGCTGGTTTCTGGTGGATTATAAACTTCGCGTGGATCTCCAAGTTTATCATAAACTATACTATTTGAGTCGCGTTAAAAACCCCTAAAACTAATACTACGCGTTATAGATGTTTCTTTTTTGAATAATAATGATCCAAACATAACTATTTGCTGTACAGATGGTGTCGAAAAAATCATTATTATTGCAATAATACTTATGTACTTGTACATTAATTTTTTAAATTTATAACATAATTGGTTGATGTTAATGATTCTTTCTAATTTAGGTATTATATACCATTTAAAAGTAGTGACATCTTCCCGCACCCCCCCCCCCCCAAATGAACCGTTTAAAAAGGTACAAGGCTGACAAGTATAAGGTCGTTTCTTCCTATGTAAGAATTAAAGATTAATTTTATAACATTTATTACCCTTAATGTCACAAAAATTCTAAGAGTTCACTTTATCTATACGGTTATTTCATTGTTTTAATCAAAGTCAATTTTCGAACTCTCAATTTCGAACCCTTATATGGTAAAAATTCAAATCAAGGGGCGCGGTAGCGCCTCGATGGCAAGTATAAGGTACGTCAGTACATACGCCGCCGTCGGGCGCTATAGCCAGACCCTATATACGTCTCATAGGCCCTGTTGGAGATGTGACATTCGGTTTTCTTCGCATTAAGAGCTTTGTTTCTCACTTATGAGCACTCAAATGAGCACTCACGAATTCTTCAACGCGAAAATTCTTCTCCCGACGGAAAAATATTCTCCGCGGAAGTACGTCATCGTGACGTAGGCACTACGTATACTATTGCTTGCATCTATACAGTTCATCAAGTGTGCAGAAGAGCAGACGATGGTGTATTCACATTTTTTGATTTTTGAATATAATAACACATATGCAGTGTTAAAGAAAAATAAGTATTGTACAAAATAAAGTACCAAAGTGATTTTATTTTCAACATAATATGCAATTTATAAAGCTGGATTTGATGAAATATTTAAAAACTGACAGATATAATTATGAAAAATTTTCACAAACAAGACTAATAGCCTCAAATTAGACAAGTATTTAGTTGTACTTTAGATTATATAAAGAAATAACTATTCTCTGATGTGGCAGCTAGTAAAGTGTTAAGAATTCATCTTTAAAGAAAGTTTACGTTGTTGAAGTGAATATGTAACTTTTTCTATCGTCTCCTGGGTTCACCTTTCAAGCAAGTTTCTACATTCTGGAAGTGGATGTGTAATTTTTTCTATCGTCTCCTGGGAGGTAGACTCTCAGGCTATTCGTCGAAAGGGATCCTGATGAGAAGCTAGTGAAAGTGTTGTATTTTCATCGTCCAAGAATCAAAGAAAATCTATACAGAATTTCGTGTTTATATAATTTTCTTGTGATGTGACAAGTTGGTTGATTGTTACGATTATATTCAATCCTCCACGCAAGAAAGTTTCTACAATTGTGGAAATGCTTATGTTAACTTTTCCTATCGTCTCCTGGGAGATAGACTCTGAGGCTGTACGTCGAAAAGAATTCTTATGAATACATAGTAAAAGTGTTTTATTTTCTTGGTTCAGAGAATATTCAGTTTATATAAGGAAAAAATTGTCTTGTATTGTGAGAAGCTAGTGAAGTGTTAAGAATATGCATCGCTCATCCATGAAAGTTTCTAAGTTGTTTAAGTGTATATGAATAACTCATAACTTTTCCTATCGTCTCCTGGGAGGTAGACTCTCAGGCTATTCGTCAAAAGGGATCCTAATGAGAAGCTAGTGAAAGTGTTGTATTTTCATCGTCCAAGAATCAAAGAAAATTTATACAGAATTTCCTGTTTATATAATTTTCTTGTGATGTGACAAGTTGGTTGATTGTTACGATTATATTCAATCCTTCACGCAAGAAAGTTTCTACAATTGTGGAAATGCTTATTTTAACTTTTCCTATCGTCTCCTGGGAGATAGACTCTGAGGCTGTACGTCGAAAAGAATTCTTATGAATAGATAGTAAAAGTGTTTTATTTTCTTGGTTCAGAGAATATTCAGTTTATATAAGGAAAAAATTGTCTTGTATTGTGAGAAGCTAGTGAAGTGTCAAGAATATGCATCGCTCATGCATGAAAGATTCTAAGTTGTTTAAGTGTATATGAATAGTTCATAACTTTTCCTATCATCTCCTTGGAGGTAGAGTCTCAGGCTGTTTACCGAAAGGGATTCTTATGAATAGCTAGTGAAAGTGTTTTATTTTGTTGGGTTTTAGAGATTATTCAGTTTATATAATAGAGAATATTCTTGCTTCAGATTATAAAGGAAATAACTTTTTGTGATGACAAGCTAGTAAAGTGTTAAGAAGATCTATATTCATCTTCTATGCAAGAAAGTTTCGATACAATTGTTGAAGTGCTTGTTTATTATTAATTATTTCCTGATGACCAGCTAGTGCAAGTGTTTTATTTTCATCGTTCAAGAATCCAAGAAAGAATTCTCAGTTTATAAGTCCTTATGACGAGCTAGTGAAAGTGTTTAATTATCATTTTTCCAGAATCGCAGAAAATTTTTACTGAATCATCAGATTATATAAGGAAATAGCTATTTTGTGATGTGACAAGCTGGTTAAGTGCGTTGACAATATTCCTCGATTGCTGATCTTCTTGTGAATAATTGTTAACTTTTCCTTTCATCTCCTGGGAGGTAGACTCTCAGGCTGTGAATCGAAAGGGATCCTTATGACCAGCTAGTGAGTGTTCTATTTTCATCGTTCAAGAATCGAAGAAAAGTTTTATAGAATTTTCAGATTATATAAGGAAATGATTTTCTTGTGATGTGACAAGCTAGTGAAAGTGTTGTATTTTTATCGTTTAAAAATCAAGAAAGTTTTTACACAATTTCTATTGGGAGGTTACGCAACTGTCATGTTATAAAGCGAAGGAATTCCTGTGAGAAGCTAGTAATGTGCACAGGATTTTTTCAAGATTTATAATTATTACACAAGTTCAGAAGACAGGTGATTTTTTAGAAGTTTCTCCCAATTTTCAGAGAGCAAGTATACTCAGATTCCAGATGTAACCAGACTTTTTCAAGTTTCACTGGAACGCATTTTTCAACTATAAGATTATAAATAATTTTCTTGTTATGTGACAAGCTAGTGAAAGTGTTGTGCTTTTTAAGTATCATTGAAAGTTTTGTTATTATTCTATTAGTTCACAAGACAAGTGGTTCCAGATGTAACGAGACTTTTCTCAATGGAAAAGCATGTTTTACTTAGTATAAGGTATAAAGAGAACTTGCGAAGGCATACAATTTTACAAGCGAAGAATTCTTGTGACGTGAAGAGCTGGTGAAATTTTCATTTTTTAGTAGCGAAGAAAGCTTTTAGGGTTTGCAGTGCATGTTTTTCTATTTTTATTAAGAAGTTACGCAACTGTCATGTTATACAGCGAAGGAATTCCTGTCAGAATCTAGTGATGTGCAAAGGATTTTTTCAAGATTTATAATTATTATACAAGTTCAGAAGACAAGTGATTTTTTAGAAGTTTCTCCCAAATTTGAGAGAGCAAGTATAGTCACATTCCAGATGTAACGAGACTTTTTCAGGTTTCACTGGAACGCATTATTCAACTATAAGATTATAAATAATTTTCTTGTTATGTGACAAGCTAGTGAAAGTGTTCTGCTTTTTAAGTATGATTGAAAGTTTTGTTATTATTCTATAAGTTCAGAAGATAAGTGGTTCCAGATGTAACGAGACTTTTCTCAATGGAAAAGCAAGTTTTACTTAGTATACGGTATAAAGAGAACTTGCGAAGGCATACAATTTTACAAGCGAAGAATTCTTGTGACGTGACAAGCTGGTGAAATTTTCATTTTTTAGTAGCGAAGAAAGCTTTTAGGGTTTGCAGTGCATGTTTTTCTATTTTTATTAAGAAGTTACGCAACTGTCATGTTATATTCCTGTGAGAAGCTAGTGATGTGCAAAATATTTTTTACAAAATTTATAATTATTGCATAAGTTCAGAATACATGTGATTTAGAATTTTCACCCAATTTTGAGAGAGCAAGTACAGTCAGATTCCAGTTGTAACGAGACTTTTTCATGTTTTACTGGAAGGAATACAACTATCAGATTATACAGAATTTTCTTTTTATGTGACAAGCTAGTGAAAGTGTTGTGTTTGCATCATTTATTTATCATTGAAAGTTTTTACAGATTTGCAGTGGATGTTTTCCTATTTATAATTCTTCTATAAGTTCAGAAGGCAAGTGGTTTAGAATTTGTTCGCAATTTGGAGAGAGCAAGTACACTCAGATTCCAGATGTAACGAGACTTTTTCAGGTTTTACTGGAAGGAATACAACTATCAGATTATACAGAATTTTCTTGTTATGTGACAAGCTAGTGAAAGTGTTGTGTTTGCATCATTTATTTATCATTGAAAGTTTTTACAGATTTGCAGTGGATGTTTTCCTATTTATAATTCTTCTATAAGTTCAGAAGGCAAGTGGTTTAGAATTTGTTCGCAATTTGGAGAGAGCAAGTACACTCAGATTCCAGATGTAATGAGCTTTTCTCAAGGGAAAAGCATTTTTTGTTTAGTATAAGGTAACGAGAACTTATGAAGGCATACAACTATCAGATTTTACAAGGAAAGAATTCTTTTGACATAACAAGCTAGTGAAATTTTCATTTTTTAGTATCGACGA
Source organism: Philotrypesis tridentata (assembly GCA_018906965.1). Taxonomy (NCBI): domain Eukaryota; kingdom Metazoa; phylum Arthropoda; class Insecta; order Hymenoptera; family Pteromalidae; genus Philotrypesis; species Philotrypesis tridentata. Next base: position 18,102 of record JACCIB010001383.1, read on the forward strand.
AAGTTTTTATAGTATTCAATATTGAACAGCTCAAATATGGTCTAGATGATTTTTAGGGAGACCTACCTGAAAATTTAGACACTGAATTTATGATGTCAACCGTGTAAGTATTTATGTGAAAGTCATACAGGGGATACCACAACTTTACTGACACTATTTTTTACAAGTTTTCATAAAGTTTAAATTCGATTACAGTTTTCTAAACGTTTACCGAATTAGGTGGGTTGCATTAAAAATGATAATACGTCTATCATAAAGAATCATAGGGATATTGGAAACTAACTTACATATACTTCTTTTTATTCTAAATATTATTTACATTATTCTATAATATAGATTAAACAATTGTGAAGGATACGATGTAAACTTGTATAAATATTAAAATTCTATATCACTCATGTTCTGCATGACAATAGTATACGTAACGTACAAATGCTTTCAGGAAAGCAGTTATCAGTTAATTAATTAGCAATAATTTTAGACGTACAGATTTTTTTGATGTATATTTGCGAAACAAATCATTATGGAACTTAACATAATATTTAGTGTCAATAAAGGAAAAAAAAACGCGCTATTCTATTTACCTCGAGGGTGGTGTGGAAAAGATAGATTTCTTAGTGAATAATAATGATCTAAAAAAACTATTTACTGTACAGATAGTGTCTAAAAAATAATTTTTATTATTACAATAATTCATGAGCAAATGTACATTAATATTTTAAATTTATTACTTATTTAGTTGATGTTAACTATTCTTTGTAATTTACATATTATATACCTTTTGAAAGTAGTGAAATCTCTCCCCCCCCCCAAACAAACCTTTCCAAGGTAAAAGGCTGGCAAGTATAAGCTCGTTTCTTCATATAAAAATTAAAGATTAATTTTACAACTTTTGATAACCTTAATGTAAAAAAAAAACTCTTAATAACACTTATGCAGACAAAACAAAATTTTTATTAACATTCATACAGACAAAATAAAAATTCTTAGAGCTTAATCTAAAATTCAACTTTAATTTTCAAACTTTGACAACTCTTATGTAGTCGAAATTATAAGTGCTGTATTCTATACATTTATTTAATTATGGAAATTAAAGATCTTGATAACACTTATATAGACAAAAAACCTGAAAAAAATAAATAATCAGTTAATAGGCAATAAAAAATTATACATAAGTAGTATCATAAAAAATCTTTTTGGTAGTTCAAATATACATATTTATTGTAATTTTGCATATTTTTAGAATATGATATATCTATACTTACTGCTTAAACAATCCCATGTGTGAAGCACTAAATTTCAGTACTTTTTCTCCTTTACCGCATGATTTCTCATCATCCGGGTGATGATTCCAAGCCAAACTGGATGGAATTTCTTTTAAATGTGCCTCTCCTCAGCATGAGCGGAAGACTTTTCTGAAAAATACAAATTTTCAATAATTAGTAACAAATAAGTTATAATATAAGTAATTATAGTGAATGTTACGTATGTTTACATACATAACATTCACTTTTAACTTATCTTGGCCAATTTGGCTCCGCTTAGGCTGTGAAGAAGGGTTTCCTGGAGCTGTATAAAAAATTTCAGCCTAATTGGAGTTATGGATCCTGAGAAATCCTGCGGTAACTGACCTAAAATCATAAAAATTCAAAATTTGAGAAAACAGCATTTAAAGTTTTACGTAACATTTAATTATATAAAATGTACTTACAATTTTTTTCCACACCTGGACCTTTTTTAAATGAATAATAGGGATGTCCTTGTCATCTTTGTACGGTTTGGGCATGATCCAAAAATTGTACTCGTGTCCAGTCTTCTGAAAAAGGCAAAATGAAAAATTAAAATAAAAAGTAATTTTTCTCATTTTCAAACATTTTTATAATTAACCTATAAAAATGTTTTTATTGTTAAAAAATAAGTTTATATACTTACACCTTATGAAAAAAGAGCAGCACTACCATTGTATAGCAAGATTCAGGTTAGAAAAAATCCAGATGAGCCTGATGGTAAGGAAGCAGAAAGCAAGCAGACAGCTCTAATCAGCTGTTTAGCTTGCATTCTGTGACCTACATTCCATTCAGCTACAGACTGCTACAAAGCTGAAGCTGTTTGTGTATGTCAAAAGTGTTTGAATTTAAAATTTAAAAAACAATAAAAAAAGATGAAAAAAAAAACATGAAAAAAAAATGAGAAGAAAGGAAAAAATTGTGATTTTGTTTCGAGTGTTTTGGAGTGAAATGCATTTATGTTTATATGTGAGGTTGTGTATGGTGTGTGAGTTTTTTTGTGTAATGTGTAGATGCATTCAATATGCTCCAGCTCTGTAGAAGTCTTCATCCTGATGGTGTCTTCTCCTTCTGGCTTGACGTGCTTCTAGGGTGGACTCCAACTCTCGTTTGCTGGACAATTGAAGCCTCTCCTCATCTTGAGTCTTGGCCCAGTTGACTGCAGAGGATCCTGGTGCAAGGCCAAATTTCTTCATAACCTCAAGCATTCCTGCTTTGCCGTCATTGAAGATGGTGACTGCAATATAAACACCAATTTCAAGGACTATCAGACCACTGAAACTGTGCTTGGGGATGAGTTTCCAAATCGAGTGATTGAAACTTTCATTGGAGTTTTGCGTGAAACCTCCAATGCATCTCTCAAGCAAGTCCAGTTTCGTCAAGTCTTGATAAATGGGTTCAATTGCATCCATGACAGCAGCAGGAATGCTATCCCCATGATGAAATTTCTTCAAGTTGTTGTTTGCCTTGGCTTTCTGCCACTTACACCAAGATTTGGATCCCTGTGGACAAAGGTGGTGAGTAGGGTGTTCATCTGTTGATTTTTTATGATGAAATGTTGCCCAGATAGCGTTGGACATTTCCTCAACAGAATTACTATGGCCTCTGTTGGCATTGCCATAGTACTTCGTCAACTGATCAATCCTTTGAGCAGTTAGACGGTTTCTTCCACCGATGCCCAAGCCATCTGAGAGCTTCTGTCCAGCCAAGCTTTTCTTCAAGTTTCGGAGTCTCGTTCCCATCCTCTTCTGAACGTGTCCCACACATTCTTTCTTGTTGATGGTAAAATCTTCATAGGGCTTGGCATCGGAAAGTGCCTTGAAGACCCTGGAATCTCCGTCTCCAATGTAATTTCTATATCTGACCCCATGAATGGACTCCGATCTCTTGAACATCTCGACTACACCATCCACTTCCATCTTGCCAGAGCTTCCTTCGTGATTGGCAGAACATTTTCCTTGGTGGGCTTCATACCATTCCTCGTACTCTGTTGTATCCTCTTTTGGGTGCTTTTCACAAGCCAGGCAAAACGATTGCTTTGGAGCAACATCGATCACCTTTCCATTGGCATGGCGTATCAATGTTGAAACACCTTGTAGGGAAGAGTGGCCTCGTTTCCTCCAACTACCATCGCCTGACACTGTTTCGTGGTCATCTTCTTGATCTATACCACTGCAATTTTCCTGCATAGCTGCTCGCATCGACTTCTGAGCTATACTTTTGCTTGCATTGTTCAAGTCTTGATAGATTTTATCAAAATTACTATGGGAGATTGGAGTAGAAAAATCCATTACTCCGCATAAAGTGCTCAAACCAGCATGTCCATGACCAAGACTTCTCATGGCTAGAACTGCTCGTCTGTTCACTTCGTAAGCATTACTCTGTTTCCCTATTTTTCTGCAGGAGTCGATGAAAGCAACTGCATTACATGAAGTACAGGTGATGGATAGTTTGCTACCAAGACCTCGTACATCAAGTTCTGCAAATCTAACGCATCCACCACAAGCTTTACAGGCCAGAAATTGCTGTAATCCTGGCAGAAGCAATGAAATGTCGAAAATTCTATTTTGAACCGCACTAGGTTCTAAATATTTAGATTTTAATTTTTGCCTAGACCTAGACACAGTAATTTCTGGCTGTGTAAATGGTGCTGAAGTACCTGGTAGAGCTTGTGCAGCAGGTCTTGGACTCCGTGCCCTGGATGTTGAAGGTGGATGCGTATCAGGCGTAGGTCCTGAAGTGGTTGCTGTGGCTCGTCCTGGTTGTAAAGATGTTGGTCCCGATCCTGATCCTGATCCTGAAACTTCCTTTTGTTGTTTGCGTTGAAAAACATGAGCTCTTCTCTTTCTTCTTCCAAATCTTCCTTTTTTATCTGATGATCCTGGTACTCTGTTTCTCTTGTCTGGATTCATTTTGAACACCACTTTACACTTTTAACTGTACTTTTTTGCTATCAATATTATAAAATTAATTATTTAATAATATTGAGTAAAGCAGAAAAAAGTATACATTCAAAGCAAGTGGTATTGCTACTGAACTGTATGGTAAAACAGATATCTAGACGAATAACCTTTTCGAACAAGCATCATACCGCCCGGTCGGTAAGCGCGAAATTCAAAATTCGCGATATTCAAAACTTTATTTGTTAGTGCCTTTTTGATGTTTTACAAAGCACGATATATAAGCACATGTTTTTTTTTATAAATGTTCAATATAAATAAACAAAAAAGAGTAAATACAAGAATTTTTTAATTTTTTAATTTTTTATTGTTAGAAATATAGACTGTATCTATATGTTCAAAAACAAAATCTTGTAGAGACGCAGAAGGCTGTACAGGAAGAGAGAAATTTCTCCTTTTATGGCTTTACGACTGCACTACAGATTTTCGTCGCCGCGTACTGCGACACGTCGCCCGCCTCAGTTTTCACTGCGTTTATTGCGGTATGCATTGGACATCTGGAGACTGCGTGTACTTAAGTACAAGGGCCTATTGTCCTATGCTTAAGGAAACTGCGTTCCTATACTTTCGAATATTAAGGAATAGCTCCAGTTGTTCAGTTCTCGACTGCATCTCGTGGAGATCAGACGTGCGCCTTTCCTGTGCTTGCTCAGAATAAATTCTGTATTAGTATTGAAATATTCTGAGTTTTACTTATTTATTCACCCATATCCAATAGGTTATGGGCCCAGTTAACGTTAATTAGAAATAGTATATATATAGATATCTAGCTTAATTCTAAAGTGTGTTTTTTCGTTTTGTGTGCATAGTTTAATTCACTTAGATCTAGATAAACTCTTCTTATAGAGACAGTGTATATACTATAGTAATAATGGAACAGTCTAAATCAAGACGAAATATCAAACCCTTTGATGGGGAGCGATATAGTGTGTGGAAACTGAGAATTAGGTATTTATTAAATGAACTGGGAGTGCTCAAAGTGATGGACGAGGAAGTGCCGAATGACGTTACAAGTGAATGGACAAAAGCTGAAAGTGCGGCGAAAAATACGATCATTGAGTATCTATCAGATTCTCTACTAAATGTAGTAAAAGCTGAAAGCACTGCAAAGCAGATCATACAAAGTTTAGATCTGATTTATGAAAGAAAAAGCATAGCTACACAGTTAGCACTAAGAAAAAGATTGCTTGAGTTAAAGTTAAAAGTGGACACATCATTAGTGCAACATTTTATGTTTTTCGACGACTTGATTACAGAATTGATGTCTGCCGGTGCGGAGATGAAAGAAGCAGACAAAGTGGCTCATCTTCTGTTAACACTTCCTTCAACGTATGATAGCATAATAACAGCTATTGAAACGCTATCAGAAGACAATTTGACAGTAGCTTTCGTCAAAACAAGGCTTTTAGATCATGAAGTCAAATTGAAAGCAGAAAGCAAAGACACAAGTGTAAAAGTTTTAAGTGCCGAAAAACAAGAAAAACCGAATGGTGATTTTAAGAAGAAAATTTTTCAAAATAAGAAGTTCAAGAGATCTCAGTTTAATTTGAAAAATAAAAATAAAAGTGCCGTGAAGTGCCACCACTGTGGAAGGAAAGGGCACATAAAAATTAATTGCCACTATTTCAAGAAAAGTCAGCAAATGAATGCCGACAAACAAAAATCGGTTCAAACTGCTCAAAGTGTTGAAAATATGAACAGTAATGATGAGCAAAATACTGTTATATTTATGATTAGTGGCTCAGAAATCAAAAACAATGGATCGACGTTTTTATTGGACTCAGGAGCGTCAGATCATTTGGTTACAACGGACACTTTTTTCTCAAGTTATACAACATTAAATCCGCCAATAAAAATTTCTGTGGCAAAGACTGGATCCTTCATAACAGCTATAAAAAAGGGAAAAATTATAGCGACCACCAATACAGGCTATCAATGCATTTTGGAAGATGTACTGTACTGCCCAGATGCTCAACAGAATCTGCTGTCTGTAATGAAAAATTTCTGTGGCAAAGACTGGATCCTTCATAACAGCTATAAAAAAGGGAAAAATTATAGCGACCACCAATACAGGCTATCAATGCATTTTGGAAGATGTACTGTACTGCCCAGATGCTCAACAGAATCTGCTGTCTGTAATGAAAATGACGAAGGCGGGATTGGAAATTACTTTCGACCAAAAAGGCATAAAGATAAGTAAAAATGGTAATATTGCAATCATTGGTAAACCATTAAATAATTTAGTTGCAATTGATTTGAAAATTAATAGAAAAATTTTAAAGTCAAATGATTTTCAAGTTAATAGTACAATTAATTGCAATTATAAGTTATGGCATGAACGCTTAGGGCATATAGGAAAGGCCAAGTTTACTGAAATGAAGAATAAACAAATGACTGTTGATTTTGATATGATTGAAATGGTAACACCTAAAGATGAATTATGTGAAGCTTGTATTAATGGTAAGCAAGCACGATTGCCATTTCAAAAATCAAAAGATAAAAGTTATGTACAGCGCCCATTGTTTATTGTTCATTCAGATGTTTGCGGCCCGATTACTCCTTCAACAGTTGACAATAAAAATTACTTTATTGTATTTATTGATGAATTCACTCATTATAGTGTAACTTACTTAATTACATATAAATCAGATGTATTTTCTGTTTTTCAAGATTTTATTGCAAAGAGTGAAGCACATTTTAATTCAAAATTAGTGCACTTATATATTGATAATGGCCGTGAATATTTGTCAACTGAAATGAAGGAATATTGCGTTCAAAAGGGCATTAGTTATCATTTAACAGTTCCGAGAACTCCTCAATTAAATGGTGTAGCAGAGCGAATGAATAGAACAATAATTGAAAAAGCACGCACAATTATAAGCGGTGCAAATTTGCAAAAAGTTTTTTGGGGCGAAGCAGTACTAACTGCTACTTATTTAATTAATTTAACGCCAACTAAAGCTCTGATAAATAATAAAACACCATATGAAATGTGGCATAATCGAAAGCCTCAAATAAAATACTTGAGAGTATTTGGATCAACTGTTTTTGTACACAATAAAGTTCGAAAATCTAAATTCGATGATAAATCCTGGAAAGGCATATTGGTTGGATATGAGCCTAATGGATATAAAGTATGGGATGTCGAAAATGAAAAATTTGTTATTGCTAGAGATGTTATAATTGACGAAACAAATTACTTAGTTACTCGACCACTAAAAGAAAGTGTTGAGAATAAAAGTAAACAAACTGATGCATCTGACCTAAGGTCAAAATCAGTAGAAAGATTGCAAAAATCTGATAGTGAAAAATCGGATATATTTGAGAAATCCGATAGTAATAAATCAGAAAATTTGCAAAAATCTGATATTGGAAAATCAGATCTGTTTGAGTCTGATAGTGATAAATCAGATACAGAAAGTAAAAAACTAAGAGTTTCAAAGTCAATAAAAACAAAAACAGTTGATCAAAATTCAAAATTAGATAATAAAAGAAGGAGTGAGAGAATTAAACAATTGCCACATGTTTCTTATGATGAGACTTATATTAAATATGATAATGAATATATAATGTTGGCTAAAACTCTAGTCAAGGATGTACCTTTATCATATAATGAAATAAAAACTAGAGATGATAAAGAAAAATGGGAAAAAGCCATTAATGATGAAATAAATTCATTAATAATAAATAAAACTTGGATATTAGTAGATAAGCCAAGTGATAAAAATATTGTAGATTGCAAATGGATATTTAGCATTAAAAATGATGAATTTGGAAAACCGCAAAGATATAAAGCTCGCCTCGTTGCTCGTGGCTTTAGCCAAGAGTATTTAATTGATTATAACGAAACATTTGCTCCTGTGGCAAGAATTTCTAGTTTTAGATTTATACTTGCATTTGCCAATCAATTTGATTTATTGATACATCATATGGATGTAAAAACAGCTTTTTTAAATGGCATTTTAAAGGAAGAAATTTATATGAAAATTCCTGAAGGAGTCAAATGTAATAATAATCAAGTTTGTAAACTAAATAAAGCTTTGTATGGATTAAAACAGGCAGCTAGATGCTGGTTTGAAGTATTTGATAAAGCTCTTATAGAAAAAGGCTTTCAAAATTCATCATTTGATCGTTGTATATACATACTAGATAAAGGAAATATATATAAAAATATATATGTTGTATTATATGTAGATGATCTTGTGATTGCTACTGCTGAAACTGTAACAATGAATAGTTTTAAAAACTATTTAATGAATAAATTTTCAATGACTGATTTAGCAGAGATTAAACTTTTTCTTGGTATTAGAATAAATAGAACAGTTAATAAAATATCTTTAGATCAAAGTGCTTACATTAGTACAGTTTTAGAAAAGTTTAATATGACTGATTGTAAACCTGTTAGTACACCACTTCCAAGTAAATTAAATTATGAAGAGTTAAATTCTGATATAGCATATGATGCGCCTTGTCGTAATTTGATTGGTTGTTTAATGTATATTATGATTTGTACAAGGCCAGATTTATGTGTTGCAGTTAATATTTTGAGTAGATATTCAAACAAAAATAATAAAGAACTCTGGCAAAATTTAAAAAGAGTTTTGAGATACCTTAAAGGTTCAATTAATCTCAAATTAAATTATGTAAAGCAAAATTATGAAAATTTTATAATTGGATTTGTAGACTCTGACTGGGGAGGTGATATTTTTGATAGAAAAAGTACAACAGGATATTTATTCAAGTTATTTGAAAATTGTACAATTTCTTGGAATACTAGAAAACAAAATTCAGTAGCAGCCTCTTCTACAGAAGCTGAATATATGGCTCTTTTTGAAGCTGTACGAGAAGCACGTTGGTTAAGATCGTTAGCAACTAGTATAAAGATAAATATTACAAGACCAATAATAATTTATGAAGATAATAATGGTTGCATTAGTATAGCGAATAACCAAAGCAATCACAAAAGATCAAAACATATAGATTTAAAGTATCATTTCTCAAGAGATGAGATTGAGAAAAATATAGTAAAATTAATCTATATTCCTACAGGGAATCAACTTGCAGATGCACTGACTAAGCCACTACCATCGGTCAAGTTTCTGGAATTCAGAGCAGAGATGGGCTTAGACTAAAGAAGAACTAAGTTTCTTTGTAAATAGTATCCATGTAAATACTGTAAAAAAAAAGGAATTAGTTTAAAAGTGTAAATATTACAACTATAAGAATAGTTGAAATGGTCTGATTAGGTTTTTCTGGGTTTCCCTAATCCTTGCAATAAATGTTGGACCATATGTAGTTTCCCAGGAACTGAGTAAGCATAAGAAAGGAAAGCAAGCGCTTAGTATTAAATTTATTTTAAAGTAACATTGTAAAATAATAAGTTAATTATTTCTTAGTATATATCTGTATATACGAGTATTTGTATATAGTGTATATTATTAGATGTTAATTTTATGTACAGAGATTTATTTTTTGAGGGGGCGTGTTAGAAATATAGACTGTATCTATATGTTCAAAAACAAAATCTTGTAGAGACGCAGAAGGCTGTACAGGAAGAGAGAAATTTCTCCTTTTATGGCTTTACGACTGCACTACAAATTTTCGTCGCCGCGTACTGCGACACGTCGCCCGCCTCAGTTTTCACTGCGTTTATTGCGGTATGCATTGGACATCTGGAGACTGCGTGTACTTAAGTACAAGGGCCTATTGTCCTAAGCTTAAGGAAACTGCGTTCCTATACTTTCGAATATTAAGGAATAGCTCCAGTTGTTCAGTTCTCGACTGCATCTCGTGGAGATCAGACGTGCGCCTTTCCTGTGCTTGCTCAGAATAAATTCTGTATTAGTATTGAAATATTCTGAGTTTTACTTATTTATTCACCCATATCCAATATTTATTATCAATATCTTTTTAACATTATTTATTGGAAAATAAATATTTTTATTGTATTTTACATACAAATATCATATATATATCATATATTAGAAGCGTTAAAAGTGCGAAAAAATCATTTTCACTTATATAGCACTAAAAAATAAAAACGCGGAAACTACAGTTTTTTTAAAAAAAAGCTATTTGCATGCTTTCCGTTTTTGGTCCGTAGCTTTGAGCCAAATTTTTTTTGGACAAAAGGGACTTCAGCATCGTATTCTACGGACAATTTCCTATAAAAAAAGTCAATAAAAAAAAATCGATTTTTTCAAGATTCTAACTCAGGCATAACCCCTTAATACGTGTTGATATTATAATCGTCAGATCGACAAATAATATATCTTCTTTCCTCTTATGAATAAGTGATCGAACACAAATACTGGAAGAATATGTGATACTTATAGATCAAGTTGGAAAACAAATAATTATGTTTTGTTGAGAATATTTTGATACTTTCAAATGTATATATATTTGCATGTATAGGGACGACTTCGCGTGTGTAAACATTATATGTCCTACACGATTACGTGTAAATGTATCATGAGTCCGTCAGTCCTAGTCGAGTCGCTGTACCGGCTAGATACCCGCACTGTGTAGTCCAGGGAGAATTATATACATATATAACTGAATAAACTGTGTCGGTAGATTCCATTGATTTCTTTTATTTATTAACCTTTGCTCAACAGGTTATGGGCCCAGTGATACCCCCAGTGAGAAAGTAACACCGTTATAAATCAGTTTTTTATTTTCTCTGAAGAACACTTGTTAATACCGCGCATTGCGTGAGGATCAAAACTGTGATATTGTACAACGCATTTGACGAAGATGACGAGTGAACTTCCAAGTCCTCATTGCATAAAATTTGACGGAACAAACTTTCAAGTTTGGAAATTCCAGATGCGTGCAATATTAAGTGCCCATGAATTACTTGAAATAGTGACCGGTGCAAACCCGAAGCCCGATGATTTAACCAGTGCGGATGTCAAGAAATGGGCAAAAGAAAACTCAAAAGCAATGTGCATTTTATCTTCAGCAATGGCAGCACAACAGTTGGAAAATTGTATTACTAGTGAAACGGCAAACGAGATGTGGAAAAAAATGATATTACTAGATGAGCACAAGTCAGCATCGAATAAATCGACTTTGCTCCAAAAATTTTACTCGTGCCGTATGGACGTAAGTGAGCCGTTAGTGCAATTTGTGAGAAAAATTACGAACATGGCAAGAACGTTAAGAGATCTTGAGGAGCCGATTTCAGAGATAGGCGTTGTCTCGAAAATTCTTGGTAGTCTACCATCGAAATATAATGGCTTCGTCACCGCTTGGGATAGCGTCGATATGAGTAAACAAACGTTAGAGAGTCTAGAAGAACGCCTTATCAAGGAAGAACGACGGCTCAACGATCAAGGTGAGGAAGCAAGTGCTCTCGCTGTGTCTCGTGAACATGCTGTAAATAGATCTTCGAACAAATACAGCAAACCGAACGAAAGCCGAAAGCCAGCGGATTTTACGTGCCATTATTGCAAGAAGCCCGGACACTATGCGAAATACTGCCGTAACAGAAAGCGAGACAGGTGCTTTTGTGACGACGCTCTATAGCGAGCAAGTAGTGAGTTACAATTCTGTCGATCGGAGCATTATCGGTCGTATTATGGCGAAAGGTGTAGCGGATACATGGATTACAGACAGTGGTGCTTCTGCTCACATGACTTTCCGAAAGGACTGGTTTTGTGATTTTACTCCGAGCAGTGGTGCTGCGGTTGTCCTTGGCAATAATAAATCATGCGCAGTAATATGATCAGGTACAATATGTGACGGTCAGCCGTCAGCACCAGCTCGCCTGGACACCACCGGAGACGTGCTAATAAAAAAAGCATACACTAAGAACCGGTGGTGTTTCCAGGAAAACCGGGCAGAGATGAGAGCGAGAGAGAGTGAGAAAACACGGCCGGAGCAGCAGAGCAAAGCAGCGCCACGACACAGCTGAGCAGAAGCCACGCTCGGCGCGAAGCATGCGCGGCGCCGCACGAGACAGAGAGAGAGAGAAGCACAACGCGCGCCACAGCGAGAGAGCGGCAGAGAGAGGGAAGCCGCGCGAGAGCAAGCGAGAGCGGAGATAGCGGCGACGGCTGAGAGCGCAGCACGGCGAGCGAAGCCACGAGGCGTACGCGCGCGAGCGACCGCCGCCATGTTGGCGAGCACAGTAGAGAGAATAAGAGCGAGCGAGAGCGAGATAGACAGAGACAGAGACAGAGAACGTTTAATGTGAGCGTAGAAAGTGGAGGCACGCGACGAGCCTCGGACGTTATTGGCGACGAGTGGAGGGCTGCGGCTCGATCCACAGCGGTACGCGAGCGAAATATTGTAGAGAAATATTGTAAGAGGAATATCAGGCGGAAAATGTATGAATGAATGCGACGACAGCCAGACAGAGAGAATTAACGAGTTTGAATTTCGCGCGCGAGGAGACTTATTAGTTAAGAGGGCGCTAGGACAGAAATGTACTATATGAGGCTATCCCGTGATATCGCGTGAGCAAGAAAGGATAGCCAGAAAATACATGCGCGAGAAAGAGACAGAGAGAGACGCCGCGGTCGCAACGGCCGCGCAACAGGTAGAACAGCCAGTATCTAGTGAGCAGCAGGCAAAACCAGACGCACTCCAGGACAGCATACATTTCCCTCCGCATTCTCCACGATAACCTCCAGCGTTAAACTGTCGAGGTTCGCTCCGCGAAGTATTTCTGCGCCGCGCGATTTCCAGAGAACGAGGCATCATCCGCACGAGAGGACGAGCAGTCAGCCGGATTACAGCCAGGTAGACACTTACTTTATTCTAAGTGCGCGTTCCCCGCGTCGGCCGGACTTTACCGCCAGAGCGTGCCTTCCGCACGTGAGCCCTCCCACATTTCTTATTTATTTATTCAAAAAATGCCAGGCCGTCCACTTTAATACTGTGCGTGTGTTTATTTATCTTGCCCCCGCCTATCCTTCTTCCCAAAAATTCGCGGCCGCGAGGTATAAGTCTGTGCACCGCTGAGCAGCCGGCAAAGCGGTTGGTGAACCGGGCGTCCAAAAATTATAAATTAAATACGGTTCATCCGGCAGCCCGATAAAAGGGCGCGATCACGTTGTTGGAGCTCTCGACGGCCTCCCCGAAAGAGCAATAAAAACCACAACGTCACATTGACGCCCAACGTGCGGCGAAAAAGGATCGGGGAAAAGTGAAAAACGAAACACGCGAGACTTGGCCATTTTGTGCCACGCGGTCAGCTAAGGCGGCCATATTGAAAAACGCGACGCGAGTGAATGAACACGGCGGAGATAGTAAGCCGGAGGAGAATAAAAATTTAATTTCGAAAACGAGGCAGTGCAGTGGAAAATTCCAAGAAAAAAATTTTTTTTTCTCTCACCACTACGCTATCGCAGTGAACGGTCAACGATATAGGAGCATTTCCGAAAAAAATTTTTTTTTTCTCGTCAACAGTCAGAAAAATCGCTCGCAATACGGCCGAGCCGTACGTGAAGCCAATTTCAACAACCGACAGAATTAAACAGATTCCGCGAGTGCCACCCAATATATACGACCATTTCCGAAAAAAAAATCGAAAATTTTTTTTCTCTACAACTCCAACACGTGCACCACCCACTCAACAAAATTGAATTTATGCTGGCCAAAGACAACGTCCCAATATTCTGCATGCCAACAATAATTAATAATAATTATTTATAATTACCTCCAATATTATATATACCACCCTTATAACTAACAGTACCCTCATATTTCTACAGACGGTAAACGGTAGTACGTCGAAAATTATTTTATAAATTTCACTACACGAGACAGATAGGAAAATTTCTTGACAGTAGACAATCAGACGCTAGATTTTACAATTACAGGAAGATCAGAGAATTATTGTTCGTACTATTAAATCAGAACAAACAAGATTTTTTTTTGAAAAACCAGTAATAAAAATCAGATCGCGTCAGAATTGAATAACAGCCAGAAATTCCAAGATGTCCAACGCCGGCCACCAAGAAATAATGGAGAAACTTAGAAAACACAGGGAGGTTAGAGCTATAGTAAGAGAAGTAATTAAACTGGATCGAAAAGAGATTCAAAATGCATTAGAAGACATACAAGCAGACACAAACGGAACGAGAGGTGTATTACAGGATCGCTTATTACGGGCAAGAGTGCTATTGGAAACAAAGTTAGATGCACCATGGTATCCATGGGACGGCAAACCAACGATCCCAAGGCTCAGACAAATGAACGAGGAAAACCGTGGAACAGAAAAATCAGATGTAGTGCAATTACTCACTCAACTGCAGCCAGTTGTACTACAACAACAGTATGTACAACCAAACGCAACCACGAGTTTACAATACTCAGAACATGTCAAGCAGTTACTCACAGACTCAGCAGATAAATCACTACAGAGCAACAAATGGTTCGTAAGTCAGCACACATCAACACTCCTACACTCCTCGCCAGGGAAAAAGCATATTCCTGTGGACAGCTCGTTCGCTAAAAATCTACCAGAAATAGAAGAACTTACAAATCCAACAGGAACGAAGAAAAAAACCATATCCACGGAAGAGAGGCTAAGCGTAACCACGAGTCAGAGTGAAAAATCGGATAATGAAGAAGCAGTAGAAACGCAAAGACGAAAATTAGAAAAAACAATCCACGAGTTACAGATTACAACAACAGAAACAGACACGAACAGTACAACTATTACAAGAATTAGCACGAAGAAACCATCCAAATCAAAAACGTTACAAAAACACAAGAAGTCACGACCACCGCCAAAATTCAGCAGCTCGTCGGAAGAATCATCGGACAACTCGTCAGACAGTATCTCGTCAGACAGTGATGCTCCACAATCTCACAGACAGAGGGCTAACAGACGACTAGACAGAAGTCAAAACAGTATAAACGCGAAAAATCATCTCAGTCATTTACAATTGATCAAAAACCTAAAGATTGAATATTCAGGCTCGTCGAAGGAAGACCCAGAAGACTACGGAAGAAAATTAGAAGGCATCAAGAACAGCCTAGATATTCGCAGCAAGGCCATGTTGAAACTGGTACTTTACACCTTGACCGCACGAGCGCAAATGTGGTATCAAACCGAAAAGACAGATATACAGTCATGGAAAGACTTCTTAACCGCATTTAAAGAACAATTCTATACTTCCGCAAACACCAATGACGTAATGGACGAACTGCTTCGACGCACGCAAGGCAACGGAGAAAAGATATCGACTTATATTATGAACTTCAGACACATAGCCGATCATCTACAAAAACCAATGCCAGTCAAGAAACAGATCGCCCTACTCATCGACAGATTGCGACCAGTATATAGAAAAGCTCTCAAAGATAAGAAGATTAAAACTTTCCACGACGTAAAGAAGTACTGCAAAGAGCTAGAAGACAAACTCGAACATGATGCCAGGTACGCTCCGCCACCGCCAGCAGAAAAATCAAAATTCCCAGCAGCAGCATGGTCAACTACCCTAAAACCAAAAGTTGCCAGAATAGAAGAAATAGCGGAAACCATAGAAGAACCAACCAAGACAAAGAAAAAGAAAAACAAAAAGAAAAAACCAGCAACACCAGAGGAAGCAAAGACAGAAACACCAGTTAAGACACAAGAAGTGTGTGCAACAACTCAACAGATTCCTGCGACACATGCTCAGCTACCTATACCACAAAAACCTGTGCAACAAAATTTCACGCCAGCACTAAGCCAACAAACAAACCAATCGCAACAACAGACCCAGTATTATGGACCTTGTCATGTTTGCGAAACGGTCGGGCATAGAGCAGCAGAATGTCCGAAAACACAATGCTACAATTGCAAACAATACGGACATAGAAGAAACGCGTGCAAATACCCGTTGAAACCGGCAGGCAGATGTCAGGTATGCGGTCAGATTGGAGCACCATTTAAAAACTGTAAAAACTGTGTCAAGGCCAGAGAACTGTTACAGCAATTGCAACCACAAATATTGCCAGAGCAATCATGTCAGATCTGCGGGCAAAAGGGAGCAACGCTTCAAAACTGTCCTAACTGTGTCCACGTCAGAAAGCTTCTGGGAAATGGACAAACGGAGGCGGCAACGGGGCAGCCAACCTCCGTCTTCACACCGTGGCCCCAGTCGTAACCTGCAAAATTGACTCGCATACCCGTAATTTTTCCACGGGTATGTCAATTTTGGGAGGGGGAGAGAGTGGCGTACAGCTACTAGAGAAAGTGCAAAACCAGACAGTAGCAGCCAGAATCGTCACCAACGGCCAGGCTGACCACAGTCAGGAAAAAGCACTTACGAAGAAGAGACAACAGATTAACGAGGCAAACGTGAAAAGAGGAGAAGCCAAGGTCAAACCACGGTCAGACTCTATCACGAAGAAAGAAGAGACAAAAGAAGATAAAAAAGGAAATCACGCTCAAGCAAATACGGTCAGAGACGCGGAATCTAAGCCAGACGGGACGCCGGCTGCGCCAATGGAGAGTAGCGATGAAGACACGAAGCTAGAACGAGAAATCCAACTATACAAGAAGCGAGGCTTTCGAGTAGAGAAGGAAATGATTCGTGGTCATGGACTAGAAGACATCGAAGAATTCTCAAAAGAGAGCCTGGAGAAGATAAAAGAGATGGCAGAATTCAGGAAAGCCGAAAAGCTTATGCGGACCGAGGCGCAAATAGATCTCAGACCGGAGCCGACCATAACGTCAACTTTACCCAAGGTAGACATTAAGGACAAGGAAACGGTCAGAAAACTAGTACAAGCCTTGGATTTCGGCGAGACCAGAGTTACGGCTAGACAAAGCGACATGGAAATCGAGGAAACCGCGAACGTGGAAACCCGATCGGAAGAAGAAGACGGCAGCTCCAGCGAAGATGAGGTGCACCTTATCGAAGCGAAAGAGTTGCTAGAAGACAACCAAGAGAGGATAATCCGTACAAAGATTACTGATCTGATGGAAGAGACCGATTTTACTAGATTGAGGAAGATTGAGGCTGCGGTGGAGGCACTCATCAATGATACACTGCCCGACGTCAGAACTGCTGCACCGATAGTGGAAGCTGGAGTCGACCAGGAATCACAAGAGTCAGAAATGCCTATTGCCGGAGCCACAATAGACAATAGAGAATATATAAGAGTCGATTTAGGAGGACAAGAATATAGAGCACTGTTTGACCCAGGAGCTACAATTTCTTTAGTGGGCTCGGGAATAGCTGAGAAGTACAAAAAGAGATTACAACCCTGCACGACGACAATTCAGGCAGTCACTGGCGGACTGAATCCAGTCCTAGGATTTCTGCCTATCCATTTAGAGCTAGATGGAATAAGCGAAACTCTGAGTGCCAGAGCTGTAAAAGATGTTAGACATGAAATGATATCGGGCAAAGACTTCTGCAACACATTCAAAATTGACTCAAGCTACAAAGGATGGTGGCGAGCTAATGAAGGAAAATGGAGAGAATTCGACAGACCAACAGCCAGATCCCCGTCGGTCATTATCGCCGAGAGCGCCGGTATATCCGAACTCAGCGACGAAGAAAGACAGCAAATCGAGCAGCTGGTCGCCGGTATCTTACCAGAAAATTCCGGTGGAGAATTAGGTTACACCGACCTAACAGAACATCACATTCTCGTCACTGACTCCACACCCATAAGATGCAAAGCCAGAAGGAGATCACCTCGGAAGATTGAGGAAATTCAAAAGGCAGCAATCGAATTGAGGCGTTTAGGGATAATCGAGAGATCAGCCAGTGATTATTGCAGTCAACCACTGTTAGTACCAAAGCCAGATGGAACTGAAAGGTTTTGCGTGAACTACATAGAATGGAATAAAGTAACCAAGAAAGACAATTATCCCCTACCACAGATGGACATGATCTTAGACCGATTGCGAGCCGCCAGATACCTAAGTAAAATAGATTTGAAGCAGGCATACTTCCAAGTGAAAATGGAGGAAAGTAGTAAGAAATATACTACTTTCGCCGTGCCAGGATACGGGTTGTGGCAGTTCAAACGCATGCCATTTGGGTTATGCAACGCTCCCAGTACTCTGCAGAGGCTGGTTGACGTTTTATTCGGTCCTGAGGACTCTCCGAACGACTTTGGCTACCTCGACGACATCGTCATTGCAACCGACACGCTCGAAGAACATAAACACCGAGTCAAACATGTACTCACAAAACTAACCTCAGCTGGATTAAGTATCAACCCGAAGAAATGCGAGTTTTGTGTGAGAGAGATAAGATACCTAGGATTCATCCTGGATAGAGACGGACTAAGAACTGACCCCGCCAAAGTCGAACCAATCTTAAGGTGTCCAGTTACAAGAGACTTGACAGAGCTACGTAGAGTGCTAGGAATGTTCGGATGGTATTCGAGATTTCTTGAAAATGAGTCTGAAATAAAAGTGTCTCTTACTCGCCTCCTTCGAGACCAGAAGAACTGGAAATGGGGAGACGAACAGCAAGAAGCCTTCGAGAAGTTGAAACTATCCTTGACAAATGCGCCAGTTTTAGCCAGACCAGATTTTACGAGACCTTTTACGATCCAGTGCGATGCGAGCAATTACGCCGTTGGAGCCGTTCTCACACAAGAGTTCGACGACGGAGAACATCCTATAGTCTATGTCAGTCGAGTCTTAACAGCTCCTGAAACAAACTATACGACCACCGAGAAAGAATGCCTCGCACTCATCTGGTCGATCCAAAAACTGCGACCTTACGTAGAAGGATACCATTTCACAGTGATCACCGACCATAGCGCACTACGCCGGCTCAGGTCTCTTAAAGAGCCGAAAGGACGACTAGCTAGATGGTCAATCGAGATCCAGCAATGGGACTTCGATATAGTCCATCGAAGCC